>JAEIIF010015779.1:0-16148 GCA_018874455.1 Drosophila trapezifrons | reverse complement strand
TCCTATGGTTGCTGTCAAGCTTCTAATGAAAACTCTAATTAATGAATTTTTTAATACAGTATCATAATACAGTACCATAAGCAAAAAGGGTGACCCATAGTCAAGTAAACCTTATTAAATACTTAACTTTATTTTTTTGTTTAACTAAATAAAGATATAAGCCTATACTTGATGATTATTGCGAAAAATTATGCTTAGTTCAAGACAGTTTACTGTCTCTTTAACTGTTATTTAATTTACTCCATAAATTTTATTTCAAAACCACACATATATTTTAACTAAATAAGTCCGAATACTTTATTTTAAAGACGATCCCCAGTGCCCTCAGAGGGTTAAGGGGAGACGAACGTGCTGGCAACGGCGTAGGCGTCGCGCATTGTTATGGTGGTGGCAGGGGCCGGAGCCATTCAGCTATTTAGCGGCAATTTGTATGGGAAAAAGTTTGCCAAATGTAAACGGAATTGCAGTTTAAACCTCATTTGGCGCACGTCGTGGGCGGTCGATGGAGAAGCGCTATCAGGCGGCAGTGGCCATAACGGCAGCAGTACCTGGAACAGCAGTTAAAATGTACGTTTAATAATTGCAAAGTGCTGGCCTCGGTCGCCTTCGTTTCCAGGCCGTAAATCAGCGATTTCTCGGCTCAGTCTCGGCTGTGGCTGTGGCGCCTCCTGTTTCTGTTGGCCCATAAATTTAATTGAAAGACTGGGCCAAGAAGTACCAAATGCCCAATGGCAAATACCACTTGGCAAATAGCAAATACCAATCGAAGCCGAAGCCCAAGCCTTGCCCGAGAGGCTGAGGCGTCAATTGGCAAATTGGTTTCCTTGTCAGCCAGCAGGAAAAGTTAATTTTCTCGCCGCCATAAATAACACGCTGATCGATTCTGGAACCGAAAGGATCAGGAGCAGTGATCTCATCGCCCAATGGGAGCCTCTCCTCCGGCAGGTGGGCATGGGTGCTGTCCGCTACGATTCCAATTGCAATTCCTCGGGACTCCGGGACCTCGGACCACGTTTTTTAATGCCTTTTTAATTGGAAATGCACACCAGCAGCACGCTGATGACGCCCCGAACTGTTGCCAGTTTTGCCATTACGTAATTGCAATTTAATGATCGGCTCTGCGAAAAAGTCAACAAATACTTGCGAATAAACATTAATTAAGTGGCGAATACCCTGGGGCACTTGGGAGTATTAATTGTAAGGCAGAGTCTTTTCTTATTGCATTTTTACAACTAATTTCTATGCCAAAAGCAATTAGAACTTAAAGTTGTTCTAGTTGAGACAGAAACTTACTGCCAACAATAAAGTTATAAACATTAATATATTACAAGCTCTTTGACCATAAATACTTCATAAATTATCCTGCAGTGAAACCAAACCTAAGAAAAGGTTAAAGCTGTTCCAATACTACTTGAACAACAGCAGAGTATTCACATATTCACCATACAAATTGTACAAAGCTCTCCCATTGGCTCTGCTAATTAAACACTTTAATAAATTGCCAATTTAGGTAAATTGCAATTACAGTGTAAGTCGCGAGTGGGACCATTGCAAAGCTGGCAGTGTAGGAAGTGTAAGTATTACAATCTTTGACAGATTGCCACACAAATGATTTGTTAATTTCGTATAATTGTGCATTTCTCGGAGTGGAAAATTTATGTGCGGCTGCCCTCATGAGAATTAACATTAATTAGCCACGAATATTTATTTATTTTTTGAGCACGCCAACGCCAACGAATTCAATTTGATGCATTTTGGGCTTCGGAGGGAATATTCCCTCATTTTGTGGAAATTAATGAGCGCCCATTTGGCGCGCTCCGCGGCCACGCCCACTCGCTGCACGCGAGCTAATTTCTTCGGTTTTTATTTAGAAGCCGCCTTAGTTATATTTATAAATTAATGGGACGAGATAAATGGCGAGCGATTTGTATTAAAAGACGCTTTCGGGAACCCAATTGGGCGCCGCTGTCGGGACTCGTCGTTCGCTCTACTTCCAGGGAGGCCCCTAATTTTTGGAGAAGAGATTACGAGCAGTGGGAACAAAATATTTTGTGGGTGTGCTGGCCATGAATCTCTGGGTTGTTTCCATTCCAAATTCCCTATTCCAGAGGGTGTGGCAATTGGAGCAAGTTTCGGTTGATGAATTGAGGGAGAAATCTGATCGGTGAACTCTTTAATGATGATGAGTTCTGATGAGGTGAGTCACCGGGTGAATAGCTTGGTGAAAGGTGTCCAGGGAAATCGTTCTTAGAAGAACTAAGAGAACTGAAGCAGGCTAATAAATATGATAATAAATAGAGCCTTACATGCTTATTTATGTCTTGTAATTAGACATCGACTTGCGTCCTCCCCCTAACATGCATCTCCTTGCTTCGCCCTGCCCCCTCACCAGCTCTTCCAGAGTTCACCTGCCCGCCCAATTAACTAATTAACCTTCGACCCCTTCCAGACCCGCCCCCAACAAAATCAATAAGTGCATGTGGGCGCTCGCCACGCCCCGAACATGAGTGAAGCTCAATTTAAAAGCCATTTCGCTTTGTCGCCGCCGACAAATTGCCGACATTTGCTATTAAAACCCATTCGAAGCCCCCTCTGAAAGGGGCCCTGGCTGGGACCTCTGAATGCTGAAAGTTTTGTGGCACAGTCAATAAATCCGGCGCGCTGAAAAGCCAACTACTCGCGTCGGCCAACTACTTTAAAATAATTAATGGGTGCGGCCCGGCAGCAACGAGCGAAGTTAGCCAAGTTTCGCCGCTGACAATTGGCTAAATTATGGGGTCGCAATTGTTGGAACTCCGGCCTAGGCCGGCTGACACCTGTCCCCCCATCCGTGGCATCGATGGAGCTCGGTGAATGCCGAATCACAGCCACAACAGCTGCCACATTGAGCCGCTTAATTAACACATTTCCAGCAGCCACCGCTCATTAGGGGAAATCTGGCAAATTGCCAAACGAATTGGGGATTAGGCTGCCGAGGGGAAAACTGAGTCAACAGAGCACAGGTAGCACCTGCTGCAAGGTGGCAAAGGATATAAAGATCTAGGGATAGTTTTGTAAGAATTCTTGGAACAGAAACGAAATAATTAAGATATCTAAAGTACAACCAGAAGGGTAGCTAACTGCGGGAATTATAAGAAACCTCACTGTGTGTAAGCATTCATAAACAAAATCACCGAACATTTGCTGATTTTCCTATCTTCTCATACAAATTAACCGATCGTTCCTATATGATATAGGAATATAAATCCTATTTTCAATAAATTAAAGTCCAAATTCTGAAAGTCTAAAGGCATAACTAAGCCAAAATAGAATATATTTTAATGTTGAAAGCCTTTCTGTGCTAAATTTTGTTAAGTTAATAAATCTGCACTCTGATAACCCCTTATAAAATTTTGAAAAATTGGTTTACATATTTATTTCTTTCAAATATTATTTTTTATATTAAATACTTTCCTATAAATCAGTTAAGATTTTAATGGTGAGTCTGGAAATATATGGCAATAGAAATAAGACTATTCTGAATGTTTCCACCCGATAGCTCAAAAACTCTCGACCTTTAACACTTGGTCCGAAGGAGGCTCCACCAGCTCGGCTAGGAGGCTCCGGCGCTGTGCTGAATTATGCGGCAGCGCAGATGATGAGTGTGCCTCTGAGCAAGAGCCGTGCAAATAAACTTAAGTTAATTAACTTCTGGTTACATTAATTTATGCAGCATGATTAATTGCCCCGAAAACGAGCTGCCTGCCATGTTGGCCTCGAATGGAGCCCCAGAGCCGGGGATCGGGATCGAGGCGACTGGATGTGCGATGTGCGATGGCCAATGGTCGATGGTCAGTGGACAGTGGACGGTGGCTGGCACGTTACCCGGCGGCCTGTCAGCGTTGCCTGCTACCGGGAGGCAAGAGCCCAGACGTCGACGTCTCGACTGCCACAACTCAAACTGTTTGATGCACTGAAAAATTAGTCAAAATAAATGCAATTCAAAGAGAAATAATAAATTAAATATCTAATCCTTATCATTTTTGGTGACCTTTATTTCTATAGTTGTAAACATATTTGCTAATTAGTATTAAGTGTGAACATGTTAGTATATGTACCCTAGTGTGTATTCGATAGACTGATAGTTAAGCATTAAGTATCGATAACATGATAAACATGTCGATGAGGTGCAGCCAACTTCACTTTATAAGAGGGAAGCAAGTTGAACAGACAAACAACGTGATTAAAATATTAAATCAACTGAAATAAAGGCCAAAATTTACGAAGATCTATATTTTCTTTACAATACTATTTTTAATATTTATATATTTTCTTAATAAATAACCTACACAAATTTGCGCTGAGTGCAGGCGATTCGCTTCGCTGCTGCAATTTCGCACGCAGTTCCATTTTGGCGATCGGCTGGAGGAAGGGTGGCGTTCTCCGGGAGAAGGGGTGCGGATAGGGGTGCGGAGGGAAGGGGCACAGCTGCGGCAGCAACCAGTTGAAAACGCCATTGGTCATTTGCAGCAGCAACAGAAACGCAACAGCAGCAGCGCCGGCCATTAAAATGACATAGAGCCACAAGACGAGGCACGAAGTTCCACCAAGGAGTCAGTTGGCCGGGCAAGGGGAGGGAGCTGGGACTGGAACTAAGCCTGAGATGGGGAATGGACGGAGACGTCGTGGCCACAATTCTTAACCCAAACACATAGCTCTCGGGGCCAGCATGTGTTAATGCCCGCCAATGACTCCCGACTCTCGGGACTCTTGGGACTCTGGAGCCCGAGACTGGCCAACAATTAAATTCAAATTAGCCCAAACACTGATGCAGACGCTAGCTGCTAGCCAAGAGCTAGGCAAATGGATTTATTTGCCAGCCACAAGCCACGTACAGCTGCCCCATTGGAGGAGAAGCCATCAATAGTTGATCCAAATTAGACTTCATCTTGGCCCTAAGTGATTACAGAGCTTGCATCGGGAGAGGGATGAGGAATTGAGTCTTGGAGGAAGGACTGGAATAATTTAATTTAATTTAAATAGCAGGAAAGGTGAATATTTCAGTACGATTCATTCTTAAGGCTTTGTTTTAAATGTTACTTAGAACATAATTAATATGAATTTTAATTTATTTCTCATTCTGCCACCATCCCTCGGTACAGGCGTAAAATTCAGCCTGTTCCTTCTCAATCTCTATCAAGTCAAGGCCATAATGCCCGGCTTTAAGGCTATATTCCCGTGATTCGGTTCACTCTCGGCACGAAGGCCGCTCTGCAAAGTTTATCTGCGACCGCCGATTTCAGCAACGATTCTGGATTCGCAAAAGCCTTTTAACTGCCTGCAAATTTATGTCTCAGCTTAAGAAAACACTAAATGAGTGCCATGCATTTTTTTTAATCGCACGCAGCAGCAGCGAGGCAACACAACAACTAATTAGACATGTTAAAGAACTTGTTCGGACTCTCGCCTGCCTTTTTGTGATTTTCTGATTCCCTGATTCCCTGATCTTGGCCCTGCCGGTTGTTGGCGGGCATTAAAATGGTAACAGGCCACAAAGTCAGCCAGCACAACACACATTTAAAAATGCTCAAGTTAATTAATTGCACAGCAAAATGCAGGATAAGGGACGAGCCGTGTTCCTTGATCAAGCACGTAAAGAAAAGGATAAAGAAGTTGTTGGAGTATCTTTAAAAAAGAATAGAAAGAAAATACATTTTCAGGAATTACTTAACTTATCGATTTACAAAGATAGGTATGAAAAATCTGGTCCTACTGATTAATAATTACATATATCATTACTTATTGTTTTATATATATTTTCAAAAGCGTTTTCTTTACCTTTTCTCCCAGTGTGGGTTAAGTGTGACTAAAACCAATGACTTGATATTTGCCGCACGATAGGCGGAGGATGTCTTCGAGCGTCCCCAAAGGCCGGGTCTGGAATGGGGATCGCCGTCCCTCGTTGGTTTCGCTTTTCATTAAACAAATATCCAAACACTTTTGCCGCCGATCCGGCGACACAGATTGCGAGCCAACACACATCCAGGCAGGAATCCCAGAGTCCGAGGCCGAGTCCATTTTCAATTTCAATTTCGAACCCGGCTGGCGACAAAAGGTCTGCCAAAGTCTTGCCAACTTGTTAATGAAGTTTTATGCCGCGTCTCTCTTGTTTTTTTCTTGCCCTCGTTCCTGCGCGTGCTGGGCCAGAAAGGCTCCTTAATCGAATTGGAAGGGATCGCAGGGTTTGACACCAAGTAATTTCGGAAAAAAACATTTGATATCCAGCAGATCACAGTATTAAGCTTTTAGAAAAGACACTGAGTTTATTATTTAATTAGGATATTTATTTCTGTAAATTAATTATATTATATTCAGAGACATTCCGAAAGCTTGTTACCTAATTAAAATAATCAAGACTCTTTAAGATTATATTTTCAATTTATTCAATCAACTGTAGAGTTCTCGCTTTTTGCCTGGTTCTCAGACCCAAGCCAGCCATCTCTCAGCATCGCCTCCGCATTAGCCAGCTTCATTAAGGCTAACACGCCCCCGACATCGGGAGAACGATCAATGAGCAATGATTAATCGATGACTCGGATGCATAAACATTCGACGGCAGGCAACACAATCAAATTAAGCCAAGCAATAAATGTGAGCCAATTATTAAAACCTAATTTTGATGGCGGACACGGAGTCAGATGCCCGATCTCACAGCTCCTCCGCCTGGCCCTCGCCTCCTCCCGATCAGTGGCGGCGGCTAATGAGCCGACATGCACTTGGCCGGCCGGCCGGCAACTAATCAAGCTGTTCGAGCTGCCAACTTTGATGCATTTCCCAAATTGATGCCCCGCGGGATTGATGGCCACGGGCATTCCGGTGCCTCTCTGACATATGCAAAACATTTTGTTTGTACACATTTCCAGCCTGACACGGATCGGTTGGGGGAAACATAGGAGGAATGGACAGGCCAGACGCCGATTCCCAGTGCCCACAAATAAATGAGCTGAAAATGCAGACAAATCACGGGCGCACAAGGTGAAGAAGCTGCCAGCTCAAGCTGGGACGAGATGTGAAAAGTAGAAGGCAGGCAGCAAGTATATACGAATGAGCAATGAGCTTTAAAGTAAGGCTGTAATATCATAAAGAGGCATAGGTATAAATAAATATATACATTCGGAGTCACTGTTCACTTATTATTAAGCTCTAAAGGGTTAAGCATTAGCTGGAGGCCTGGTAAGTTTCTTGTTAATATTATCTTCTAGTGTATGTAAAGTTTTATATTCCCACAAGAGTAGAAGAGTAGCCAGCCAACCGCTGACTCCTCCTACCCGAAAACCCTTCGTAATAATCAAAGCTAAACAAATCTATTTCAATTTCTGTAGCTGCGCCAAATTAACCGCAGGCATTCTGCCTCGGGATCGGGGGATCGGGAGTTTTCTCTTTTTGAGGAATCGAATCAGCTCGCAGTTTGAAGTCTCGCTTGTTTGCTTTGTTTCTGCCTTTGATGAGTATTGATGAGTTTTAATAAATTGCTGATGAGTTGCCCCGAAACGAGAAGGTTCCCAAACCCAAACCCAAACCAAAAGAGAATCAACGCCTTGGATAAGTAACAGAGAGCCGCAAATGCAGCAGCAGCAGGCGGAGGGGGGATGCTGCGGAGCAGATGAGCTCTTGAGTGATGCGTTTTTGAAAGTGGCGTCGAATTTCCCAACCGTGAAGCGCCATGCGGAGCAGCGGTAATTGAGATGCTGCTCCATCTCCTCCCGAATGCTGCGTACACTGGAGAGCGCGGTGTATCCATTTAATTGCCGCCATTATTAAACCCATTTATCGTGTTTTCGTTTCAAAGTGTTTCAGGTGTCCGTGGGGAATCGGAGCGGGTATGGGAGATGCAGATGCTGATGCTGATGCTGATGGTGCGGCGCAATTAGCCTGAGCAGCTGCCCATGATGCTGCGCTTTACATGGGAATTAAGTTGTTTTGCCTAATTAATAAAATTAAATTTTAATAGAGAACGCAGCGATCGAGAGACTGAGGCAACAAACTTGCAGGAGCGCACTCTGTCTGAGAGCTGAAAAGTTTCCAAGCCCCAGTGTTTGGCAATCCTCCCCAGACCTGTTGTCACACTTTCGAGTTCATCAATGTCACCGCGGCCAGCGTCGTAATGATCATAATGATGATGATAATGGCGCGATGATGACAGGGCAACCGGAATCGGAATCGGAATGCTTCCCTGTTTTCACCACAAGTCACATAAAGTCGTATAATTAACATAATCATAATCAACAAAGTATAAACATTAAATTGAGGCTAATTACTTTATAACCGACACTCAACTCGGCTGCGAAACATCTGAGGCAGTGTTGCTGTATGCTGAATTGCCCCCGAAGAGAAAAAAGTAGAGACAAACATGTCCACTTGTGGCAAACTCGTTTCAATTACGGAGAATCAGCGGTCGCAGTCCGGCTGATTACACAGCAACAACAGTCCCCAAAAAGACACTCGACCGGATGGAGCCAACAGAAAAAACAAGAGCGACTGAGCGACAGTTTCACACATGCCAATGAAATTTTGATTTAATTTTCGACTAAATGGAGGCTATGATCACGCTGCTGAAGTCAGCAATTACCACTTCAATGATGGAATAAAATACACTGAAAATATATTAAGTTGGAGGTATTGTCCCCTGTACTCTCTTGTTCAAAATGCCACTTACTTTCTCGCAGTGTCTGAGAGCCGTAAACTATTGCAGCCAGCCGGTAAGTGAATGAAATCCGAGCCAGATTCAAAGGCAGATTTAACTCAAAAGCCCGCCTCGGATTTTTATGACAAGCGCTTGAATCCGCGTGTGCAATTGTATGTAAGTGCGCCATATAATTTACAGATAATTATTATAATTACAGGTTATTTTCGGTTAACATGTTTCCACTGCCGGTGCCTGGTGGCGTCGCTTGACTGGCCGCCGGTGAGAACAGTTGTTGCCTTGCCGCCGCGGCGATCGCACATAGCCGGGCAATTAGGTGGCTCATTTCCAGGCTCCGAATAAATGCTGTGCATTAATAATTAACTTGTTTTATACGATTTAATTCCATCTATTTTCACTAATTAGTTTAGTTCAGATTGGTTGAACGCGGCGAGCGAAATCGAAAGACTCAGGCAACGAACTGGAGCCGGAGGCACACTATCCAGGGTAGTTAAGACTCTTATCGGTCGGGATGCTGGGTACCGTTTGTCGGGAACAAGATAGAAATGGGTTTATGCGATCAGGGCAGTGATAAGGAGAACATCAAAGCCTTAACGACTTGGTAAAGAGAGAACCCCAGCCGGAGTTTCATTCAACTTAATTAGGGAAAAGTCCCGAGTACCTGCCTGCGTACCTGAGTCATGCCCCCTCCCCGCCATAACTCTGCCGCCAATTATGCGTTATGGCCGAAACCGAAAACTTAAACTAAAAATACTGTATCTCTCGGCCGTTGGTCATAAATAAATTTGCCAGTTCGCCGGTTCGCCCGAGTATGGGGAAAACAATCTATGGGCAGGGCTCCGGGACAGGACAGGACAGGGCAGGAGACAGGAAAGAGCTTTGTGGGCTTGGAGCGCGATAAAAATCGCTGGCAATTTGTTAAATTTAACGATTCCGAACCGCCGGCTAACGAAAACTGTGCCGAAACTTGGCCACTCGCCCCGGACCGTGCCGAACCCAGCCCCTCCCTGGACTTCGACTGTTTTATGGCCAAATAAATAATTAAAATTATGCGTGGTGTTAAGTGCCGCCACGTCGAAGAGTCCGAAGCTACGGGCGGAGAATCGCGCCATCGCCACGACATATCCATCCGAGCCACACGCAGTCCGCACTGTCCGCCGTCCGTGGCCAGGCCCAGAGAGCATTTCTTTTGAAAATCTGTCATAAATTTATCGCTTTCGCGACCGGGTTCACTAAACCCCCGAACTTGGGCACGTACTTTGTCGCAGTCCGGGCTTAATTGCTTGTCATGTGGCACACATTTTCGCCGCAAATTGGCCGCCAGATATGCGACCATATCGGACGTGACCCTCGGCACGCGGACCACACAGCGCTTGAGCTGTTCTAGCTGCCAAAAAATGTCACTCTGCTCCGAGGTTTACCTTAATTTGCCCCACCAGCCATGGACTACAAGGTCTTCTTTAATACTCTTGAATAACCAACATTTAATATAATTAAGTATATATATTTTTAAACTCATAACATAAGCTGAAATAACTAAGCTGGCTAAAACAATAATGTAACTTAAACAATTCCCTAGATATTCATTTTTTAAGAAGCTTTAAACCTGAATTGGATCCTGAAAACATAAATTATTTGTCAGGATATTTTCTTTAGGGAGTACACCTTATCTCCGACAGTGCTGGACAACCTCTCCCTCCCATCGAGATACCCATCATTTGCTAAGCTATAAAAGGTAAAATACTCACATTTCATAAACTACTTTACGCCCTTTTTCCTTTTTTCAGCGGTCAGTCTTCAGGGAATATAAAAAACATCAAACGGATACTTGAGCTTCATTACGAACCGAGTTGGAATCAAAACGAGACCGGAGTTCGGTTTAATTTAGGTTTTCAGTGAAGTAATATGCTTTATGAGCAGTGAGTGCTCGACTTGTTGCGCACAAAACGTCACTTGTCGCAGCTTCTTGTCTTTGGAGATCTTGATTCCCTGTTTTTATGGGTGTAAGACCCATAAAAATGGCCATTAAAATGAGATCCCAACCTAATCTAAACTGATCTCGAACGGCGGTTATCAAAAACAGAAAACGAGAAAAATGGGAAATGATAAATAATAAATGAAAAACGAAGTATCAAGTGCCTCTTACTTGCACGAAATGCTTCTTAGTAAACGCTGTCAGTGGAAATTTCCTGGTACTGACAATTTATTGAGAAAACTGATTTAGTTGGAAGCAGCAGAGTCCGGAATGGGGTGCCTGTGCCTGAGGAAGTCCACCTCGCCGTATCCCGCAGTGCCGCAGGACATTATGAATGCCCTGAAGAGCGAAACTACATGTAAGTGGTGATGGAGAAATCCCAAACTTAAAATAAATAATTATAAATGAGTAAAAGTGAGTCGCAGTCAGATTCGGTACCTGTACAATCGCTTCTGCGAGTTCGCTGGCGCCGGAAAGGATCCGCCCAACAGGCTCCACAAGTACAACTTCTACTCGGGACTGTTGCAGTTGAATCCGCTGCTGCCCGCCATCCTGAACTGCATGTTCAAGGACAAGGAGACGATCACGTTTCTGGACTTTGCCCTGTTCTTCAGCACCTTTCAGGCCCACTCTCTGAAGACCACGGATGGGCTCAAGAACGCGATTAAAGAAAAGAAACTACAGAGTAAGGGTTCTTCCTATCTTATAATATAATATCAGCACAAAAAAACATTGGGGAAACGGATTTCCTATCCCGGAATCCTTTACTAAGTTCAGCACATGAAAAATGCACAGATTTCAGCACATAAGAAGCACACACATGAAAATTCCACAGATAAAGCCACACACATTTCACCACGCAGTTGAGAGCACATTTTCCACGTACCCTTATTCACGTCACATACCATATACATTAATTTTAATTAACTTTTATTTCTTAATATATACATTTGTATATTAAAGAACATTTCCTTCAGTCCTCTTCAACATGTACGATCACAACAAAGACGGTCGCATCACCAAGTACGATTTGGTGATAGTGGTCCACAAGCTGTTCTCGAATCTCCTGGATCACGTCCAGATAATGCGCATTGTGGACACGATGATGAAGGAAATGGATCAGTCTGACTCGAACCACATACTCTTCGCCGACTTTTGCCAGGCCTTCGAGGTCTTTGACATGACCGAGCGGATGGTCACCTGGATACCCGGACTGCACGGTAGAAGCGTCGACGACTCGCACCACACATTCTCCCAAATCCACAAATCCAGAACACCTTTTTCAAATGATCAAGATCAAGGTGGGCCACAAGGATGAGATGCTTCTGCTACCAGTTCCGCAGTCCCGAAGGTGATCCTGTGCTCGCGGCATGAGGAGATCCCTCATGAGTGCCAGGTCTAGGATGCCATAGTCGGTATTGGGATGTCCGAGCAGCGAGTGGACCACTACTACGCCTTGGTGGCCATCAAGGACTCAAGTGTCGGTAGGATTTCGTCCACCCTCTCCGCCTTGATCTGAACCATGGCCTCACAGTGGGCCAGTCGTTCCTCGGACATTCCAATCCCGATTATTGCATCGTAGGCCTGGAACTCAGGAGGGATCCTCTCGTAACGTGAGTACAGTATCATCTTTAGCCGTCGCCAAGTCAGGGTTACGAAGTAGACAAAACCGAGAAACTATGTTCTACTTCTACAAATAAAAAAACAGTTAAATGTTAAATGACAATCTTTAGATCAGATATTAGTTCCTTATGCCTGGCAAGAGAGAGTATATATCAGGGTGATTCGGTTTAGGGGAATTTTATTATGAAATCACATCGATTCCCAGCCGTCGAATGCCGAATTTTATGACTCTATTAGGGCGAAATTCATATGCAACGGCTGAAGGCGAGCGAACAAAATGCCAACCGAAAGCTCATAAACTTTACTACCTTTGACTCTGGCGGATTGTCCATATACGCGGGATATATGGATAATGTGGATATATAGTCATCGTCGTCGTCGCCATCGCCTTTCCAGTCCCTTCGCGATCTGCGCCGAAGGAATTTTGTGGGACGACGGCCCGTTGTTGTATATTTCGCATAGCAACATAAATAACATTTTATTGGCAATTTGTTGGGGAAATTAATGTGCATACAGTTGGCAACTTTGGTAATTTATGCAAATAAAACGATCGTAAATTTGGCATTAAAACGCTTATTAAATGATCGTTTATTAACCCTGCCGAGTGCCTGTCCGGATCGGTTTCCCGAAATGGATAAGTGCTCCCTGCTCCTGGCCTCCTGCAACAAGGTTGCGATTTGTAGCAGTTGCATAAATTAAGCGATTAACAGAATTGTTCCTAAATGTTGGCAGCTACTTACAAGATTGATATAATTTACGACTACACAACTTCTGGGGAAAGCGCAGCTCCCTGCATATGGCTATCCCCGATATCTGGCCACATACTCGTATTGTTTAATGTATTAGCTGGCGCATTGTGTGTTAATTTGACATTCCTCGGGATGGGAGATGCGAGATGGGAACCGAAATGGCCAACAACACTCTGCAGCACGACAAACGAGGCTTGTTGCTGTCAAAAGCAAGAATTATAACCATATAAAATCAGTCGGCACTGGCCACTGGCCACTGACTCTGTTGCTGCCCGACCTGTCTGCTCCGCGTCCTCCTGCCCCGTCTCGTCCCGTCCTGTCCGCTCCTCGCATCATCATCGTCAGCAGCCCATCATCATCGTCGCGGGCAGGATTAGCTAAATTAATGCGGCGAGCTGGATGCTGGGATTCCCGAGCTGTCAGCGCTTCGAGTCTTCACTTTATCAAGAGTTCAGGAGGGACTCCGGGAGCAGAAGGGTAAGTCGAGCTTAACAAACAGGAAACTTTCATTGTAAAGTTGCCCGAAACTTCAAGAAATATATATACCTTTGAAAACAAATCATTTTTTGACTTGTATTTAAGGTAAGTTATAACTATAAGGGGTTTAACTTTATGTCTTTACTAGTTTAGGTATAATATATGTAAAGCAAAGGATGTTAATCACACTAAAAAACTTAAGTTTACAAATCAAACATGCATCTAAAATTGCTTTATTTACTAAATTGTTTATCTATTGATTGCCTTGATACATTTCTTTATCAGACAGAACTTGAGAACAGAAGAGCATGCCCATCGGCTTACATATTTATGGAATCATAATCCCCTAAAAATCAGCGCATTAATCAATGATCGGCCCGAGAGACGACAAAGCTCGCTTCATTCATCGAAACCCTTGTCAAACGTGACATTCCTGCTCGTTCCCTCTCTCCCTTTTTTATTATCTTTTCCTCTCCACAAAACAAAATAATACAATTATTGATTGATATCCCCAACGGTTCGGAAAAATATTTTAAAAGCGCTCAGCGATTGGCAAAGTGTCTTTTTACACAGAGTTATTTTGTCGCTTGTCCCCCAGAAAAAACATAAATGAGGCTTCGGCCAAGGAGGAAGTGAAACTCGTATTCATTCATTCAGTGTTCGGGTTCATTCAGAGAGCGATCTTTGTTCGATCTGCCCACAGGCAGCGACGAGCTGCGCTCGGGGCCTGATAATGATGGCTTAATAATTGAAATTTATCCAAATAAATTAGGCAAATCGTCTTTAAATAGAGAAGAGGCCACATTAATTACAGATTTTTAAGGCATTCGACTTGAAGTGGAGATGCCTCACACTGGAAACAATGGGAGTCTGTATCTAAAACTTTTAAGCGAAAATCCATCATTTTTGTGTTCTGTGCATTCTGAATTGATCAAGGACAAGGCCCCTTTAATGCCACACATTTAGGCCAGCAATTTACAGCGATCAATTCATAAATTTATTAATGAATTAAGTTATAAGGTAATTTTGCAGCATCCACTCCTCCGTCTCCGTCTCCGTCTGCTCCTCCGTTCCCCCGCTCCGCGCGGAATGCAATCTGCTCAAAACAAAATGATGATCGCTGATGATCGTTGGCAATATATCAGCGGCCGACACGGCGGACCTAATCGAATGTTGTGGGCCCGGCGAGCCGGTCCGCGATTCTCGGAACTGGCCAAAAGGATGCTGCGCAGGCGCAGGCGGAGGGAAATTTAAATGAAGCTGTGGCAGGAGGAATGCCAGAGGAGACAAAGGGGGCTCCCACGATCGGCTTAGTTCTATGCCCCGGATCGGACACGTGATTAGCCGGGGCCTGGCCAGGCTGCCTCTATAATCGTTATCACAGCACTGTTGTCGAGAACCTCTGCATTTCTGGTTTATAAATTGGAATTTAAAATTAATTAAGTTGTCGTTTTGCGCTTTTATCCAATTTATAACTAATATGACACCGATTATACGAAATATGTTCACTAATTAACGAACAAACACCGCAACTCTCGCGACTGCCTCCGCTGCACCCCGTGATCATCCGCATCCTGTCCTCCGCCTGGGCGAGATCGAGAAATAACCAAAGTCCGGGGCAGACAGTCAGGCTACATTCAATGTCGCCGTTTTTGAGTCCGAATACCCTTCAAGAGAGCTTGAGGAATTCGTTGTCACAAACTGGATAATTAAGTGAATAACTAAATATAGCAAATTATTTGTAGCCTATAGATTTTTAACAGACTTTTCTTGGCCAAGATAGATACAATATATTCCTTAATTTCCCCTCTACTAAAGTTGAGGAAGAGTTTATGTTCTTTCAACTAAATTCTAAATATTTAATCTGGAAGTGTGTTTGACTATTCGGTTCTCATGAGTCAAGTGCCTACCTTGTTAGTATCTCCGCTGACTTTGCTGCTCTCCCGGCTTCATGATGACGATGATGATGATGATGGGGCTTCTTCCACGGGCAACTGGGATCGTGTCCGCGTGCTCGTAATCTGCTCGCTGAAGACGCGTTGTAAATTGTCTGACAAAGCTTATTTTATTAATTTAAGCCATAAACGCTGGCCTCTCTTGTTGGCTGCTCGCTTGCAGCTCCTTTTTAGCTTTGCATACCCCACCGATCTCTCCGATCGGGTCTCCATCCCCGCCACCAATTTATTGCCATCGTAAAAAGCCGTTTTGCGTTTTAATAAGCCATGTTCGGTTCTTTCGTTTCGGTTGTTAACAGAAGGCGTCGACCACTTCTCTGGCTCCCCTCTTCCTCTGTGGCCATACTTCTCAGTTCCCTGCATTCTTTGGGCACAACTGGGAAATTGGAGTTGTGTTTTGGTGTCCGGGCGAGTTGAAAGTGTCGAGAAATTGGCCAATTGAGTGACACTGGTTTATGGAATGCCAAACTAAGGATCGCGTCGACTTTTATGGAAGTGGGAGAAGCGGAATTATTAATGAACTGAGTGCCAGGAGGAGGAGGTTTATTAAATGTTACAAACTATTAGGAATAAAAATATATGAAGATTGTAATTAGAAACAAGTGAGTTTACGTTCTAATTATTAAACTACCCAGTGGCGCAAAGCAGCTACGACCGAATGTGGTAACACTACAAGATGCATCGTC
>JAEIIF010015726.1:0-12428 GCA_018874455.1 Drosophila trapezifrons | reverse complement strand
AGCATCCCATCTTCCCAGCATCCCATCTTCCCAGCATCCCATCTTCCCAGCATCCCATCTCCCATCTCCACATCCCCACCAACTCATTCCGAACATCCCCTTCCATTTGCCATTTGCTAACTGATATGCCTGACTCCCAATTGCAAGTTTTGGACTTGATTTTTTCCGATATACTCTTAAATTAAAAAGAGTTGGTGGGCTAAGTCGTCAGACTTTAAACTCCTGCTAGTTAATGATAATACTCCAATACATATAACTAAAACCATTTAAGGAATGTATTTTTTGTACATAAAATGTATAAACGCGTTTACAGGTTTGTTCACATTAAATACTTTTTTTTATGAAAACTGCAGTAGGTCTGAAAATGAATTATTTATATTTATATCAAGAGTTACGTATTAAATAAATATGGTCTCAGTCGGGTTAGGCCATTTTATATTTTACTGAAATTAATATTAATATTATTTTAAAAACAAAGAACTTAATATTAAAAATAGAGAACTCCAGCCTTCTACCAGATCAACCGAAACTATCTTTCGCCATTGCCATTCTCGTTTCCACAGGCAGCTTAGGATGCAGCTGCATGAGGACGATGCTTTGGCATTTTTGTGTTAAAATAAATGAAAATTTGTTTGTGCTTTGTTCCTCGAGAGCTTCGGCAGCCAGGAGGAGGATCCCAGCAGCCCGTCACTACTCCTCCCACTCCTCATCCCCTGAGCACTGAGACAGAGGAAAATCCAAGTCAGCCATCCCCGCTCTCCTGCGCTTTACGATTCGTTCGTTACGTTACGTTGCGTTTCGTTTCCTTGCTCCAGGAGCATCCCAAACAAAGAAGCAAACAAATAAAAAAAAAAAAAAAAAAAGACAAAAATATAAAAAACTTTTTCCACATGCATTTATCTGGTAAACCCTAAGTCCCGCTCTCCAAAATCCCCTTGTCCAACCGACTGTTCCTCCTGCTACCGAACGAAGACAGCTCTTTTGGCCATTTTTCAGAAAATTTTAAATATTCCTTTTTCCCAGGCTTCCTCCCAGCTTGTCCTTGGCCAGATCCTCCAGGGGATCTCTGCATGGCAGTGCAGGAAATGTTTCTTGTATGTTTTTGTTTACACAGCACAGTGCCTGCCTGCCTGCCTGCCTGCCTGCCTGCCCTTGGGTATTTGTGCTAATTATCTGACAATTAGTTTGTTAAGTCAAGTCTGAAACCGCAATAAATATTCCGTACTCCCTCCGTGTCCTTCGTTCCGACCACACTCACCTATGGGCGGTCGAAAGATGCCCGCCGGCATGTGGAACGCTCGGTGATTCACCAGATTTTCGGCACACTTCTTGGTCATCGTGTAGGTGTTGGGCATCTGGCCAATTAGGCAGTGCCGCATCTTCTCCAGCGTTTCGTCGTCGAATGTGCGATAGATCTGCATGAAATACACGGAGCCGTGAAAACATTTTCCAATTTAAATAAAGTGTCATGTCTCGCATATCAGATAGGAAATTCAAAAGGATTATTATTTTTATTTGTTCTACCCTTTAAAATGGTGGCTAAAAGGTATACTGGGTCTTTGCACAAATGAACAATTATTTATTTAACAAATTAAATCTAGTATACAATATTTAATCTAATGATTTTTAATGATTACTAGCTAGTAGGGCTTTCGGCTTGAAACTTATATGTTTTTACTTTATATAATTAAATGATTTTTGTTGATATATACTTCCAATCTTAAGAAAAACCATTCACAACCTTTATTTATATAATCAATTTATTAAATATTGGCTCGGAAAAGCTTACCTTACTTAAAATAAGAGAAATTCAGGAAAAATGGGTACAACCCCAAAGATATATTATTTGAATATTATAAGTTGTTTTTTAAATTATAATCATAATTTTCTATTACCTCAATTTACTTGATTATATTATAATAATTAACATCACAAATAAGTATGTAAAAGTTCTCTCAGAACCGGGTACCTGTTAGTCGAAAAGCTTAATCCCTGGAGTTCTTAACTATTTTTGTTTATACTCTTTTTTTTTATGGTATTTCATTTTTTATGTGTGAGCATTACGAACCTGCATGATTTTTTCGTAGCCAATTTCGTTCTCGTACACTTGTTCCTTGATGAATTTGCGATTGCAGTTGCAGTACAGTGTTGAAATGTGTACGAACGACTGTGCCCACGGGGTGCGTTGATATATTGGTAGAAATAGCGAAGAGAACACCCATGTCGAATGTTGATTGAATTGTGTTGGAAATTGTGTGCCCGCCAACGCCGTAAAATATGCAATGCCCAAATAAGTCGCGGATGGAGCGGGAAAACGAGATTCGGCGAGAGATTGAGAGAGAAAACAATACGTAAATATTACAATTCATACTCAAATATTTGTGCATATATTCAGACATGGGGAATTATGTATTTTGGTTACTTAAATGTGCGATATGTGAATATATAACATTTACTTTATCGTTGTTTATTTTCACTAATGGAAATGTGGCCAAGCGATGATCGGACAGCTGGGGAGGCAATAATGTGTCCTTAATCGACTTAAATAAAATCCTTTAAATAAATGTATTAAATTTCCATTTAAAAGTTTTTTCCTCTTATTTTCAACACATTTTTTTTCAGTATAGTATTTTAAAAGGTTTTTCTTGGACTTTATTAATTAAGTTGTAATGAAAAGTGAAATATATTCTTTAACAAAATGTTTTTCTTGTATTTTTTTATTTTTGAATGCAAAATATTCTTGGATTATAATTTATAAAATCAAATATATCCCTTAGTACACATTCTGTTGTCACGGAATCACTTAAGTATTATTTTGTAATGCGTTAAACCTCACCTTTAACTGCTTCATTTCCATGGCCAAGTCGAGTATCTTCTTCGTGCCGAGGACATTAATGTCAATGGCGTCGCTCAGTTTCTCATTGAATTTCACCGAAGCCACAACATTGAAGACAATCTACAGGCGAAGCAGATAAACCAGACCCACGAATTGTAATGCATATTAAAAATGGAAAGAACAAAAAGGAGAGAAGCTCAGCAGCAGGGACGAGCTCATGCAAAATGCACAGGAGATGTGCATACAAAACAGAAGCAGACAGTGATGGGCTGGATATACTTATTTAAGACTAGGTACATCTTAGGTAAATAAAATCTGGAGAACTAGAGTGTACCTTTACAATAAACCCGATTTTGCTTTAGCCGGTATCTTTATTTATTAATTTCTGTAGATGAAATCAGCTTGACTATGCCCCTCGAGTTAGGTAAAAAAGTTGATAAATGATACACTATTTATTTCCATGCATTTGTTAAACCCGGTAACCTTAGGGTAAAAATATGAGTAAAATCGGATACTAAACATGGGAGTTATTTATTATTAAAGTTTTCTACCTCCATCCCGGTCGCACTCTTAGATGGTTAGCCGAGTCGCGAACCGTTGTTTCAAACTGCGGCGATGTAAAATAAAACTTTTTATATTTTAATTTTGATTTCTAAGTTAGTACTAGATATTTTCATTTTATTGAGGGGTATTTATTTATTTTATTTTTAGGAGAGTCTTGGAAAAGCATTCGGCCTGGCCGTGCCACTGAGAAACGATCTTGTCTTTGAACTTGATGCAAAAAGCTTTGGGAACCGGGTATTTCACACCCGACAACTCTCGAGCGTAGATTTTTGTACTTGTTTTTATTTAAGAGAAATCTAGTCCCTTTCCCATCACTGTCAACAGGTACTTCAGCGATCTGGCGCAGAATGTTTGAGCTGCGTTCTATGATAACCTCAAAGTCACCACCCAAAATGCGAAAAAAGAAGAGGCTTCGGCAGATGGAACCGGGACTGAAAATGGGGCGAAAGCAGCAGCAAGGGCAGGACCAGGAGCAGGAACTGGAATCCTGCAGTGCGACGCGTGCATTGAACATCGACAACAAAGCAATTTCAGCTTAAAACAGTGCAAGCGGACTCTAAGCAGACCGACCAGGCCTGAGTGACTTGTATGCAAAATGTTTTCGCAAACAGCACGGAAAACTGGGGGGAAAAATAAAAAAGACCAACGGATGCAGATGCGGATGGGACTGGCAATGGGAATGGGGATGAGGATGCGCCCGGATGGCAGGACAATGGCTCGCGCATGCCGAGCACTTGAAGCATGCACAGGAATTTTCATTTATTTATATATTGTGTTTTATAACCAACAGCTGAAGGAGCAGCAGCTACAGCAATGGTAACAGCACAGCAACAGGAGCAGGATGCTCTACACATTTTCACAGTTTTACGTGGCGGTGGGTTTTCAATTTTTGTTGAAAAGTAGAATGCATATATACATGCATACATATCGCAAGGCCTCTTGTGATCAGCAAAACAAAAATAAAAAACAGAACAAAAAAAAACAGCAAAAAAAGAGCGAGAAGCGAAAGAAATAAACTGACTGCCTGGCTGGCGTTGTCGTAAACATTGCGCCTGCCTTTGGCATGCAACGTTTTACGTATACGTAATGTACAAGCCAGAGGAGCAGAGGGGGATGCAAATATAACCATAGTTGCACTTAAAAAAAATGTACAATACTTTAAATACTTCTAAAGCAAATTTCCAATATTTTAAGACGCTTCTTACTATTTTATTTAATGGAAACGTAACTCAATTGGAAGTTCTTAACGAAAACATCATTCCAGAAGATTATATCTCATCGTATTTGTAAAGATCATGTTTTGAAGGGCTTATTAAGTAATAAATAATTGTTTAAAGTAAGCTGAAATTGTATATATTATATTAATATTCCCATTTAGCTAGAACAAAAATATATTTTTCTTAAAGTGCGAATAGATACGGACAGACAGGAATCGGGGGAGCCATCCAGATAGGCAAACACAACAAAAGCCCATGAAAAGTTTCTCACACAAAAAGTCCATTGATTGAATTGCCTGCAGAGCTGAGCAGGAGGAGGAGCAGGAGGATCGGTAGAGGAGTACAGGGAATACAAGCAGGCAGGCAGGCAGGCAGGCAGGTGAAGCATCAACCAACTTACTCACCTGGACCTCAGACGAGAGCATTGCTCGGTCGGCGGAATCAATGTCCAGGTCGATGGCACTGTAATCAGCGCGTATCGGATGCACCTTCTCCAACAATTGTGGTGACTCCTCGCGCAGTCTATTGAATATCTGTGGGATGGAGGATATGGGGCTTGAAGACGGGGCCTTTATCCCACATTGTCCTTGCCAGCGGGAAAGCGGGAAAACGGGAATTGACAGGCTCCCCCGCATCCTGGGCTGACACTTACCGATTCATTGAAAAATCCCTGCAAGCGCTCCTGTATGCTCATGTTGTCCTTGCTGCGTATCAGCATGTAAATTTTACGCAATCCAAACGAGCGGAGCAATTTCTCTGTTAACACTTTGCCCACGAAGCCAGTCCCGCCCGTAATGAGTACGGTGGCATCGCTATAGAAATCCGTTACCGGTGTGGCAGTGACAGTGGACGGGATGCTGCCACTCCCAGTCACATTTCCACATCCACTCGCATCGGCACTGTTTGTTCTCGTACTTGAGGCCGCCTCCTGGAAGAGCTGGTCCTCCTCTTCCTCCTCCTCCGGCGCCATTTCGTGGCTACTGCGACGCGAGGAGCTGGTGGACGAAAAGGCCTTGCGAGCCGCTATTTGGAAAACAATTTAAGAATAGTAAATTTAACCAGAGACATTTTTTAGATACAGAAATATGAAATCATGTTTTTTAATTTATATGTACTTTAATATTATCTATATTATACTTTAAAGTTTCAGAGCACTAAAATCCTTGATTATAGATCGAAAGTTTGTAAGCAAAACCACAGTTTTAGGTCATTAAGTGTTACAATAATCTTAAAATGCACATAAACAAATATAATTTAAGATTTTGTTGCTTATTAAATAGCAAAAGTTGTATTCATTTATATATTTCTCCCGTGAAATTCATATTTGGAACTAAGGGTTAAAGATTTTTCACAAGAATTCAATTTAAATAGAAACATTAAACCTTCTGGTGGATTTTAATACTTTTTATATAAATTAGAAGACGGTGGCTTGCTTTGGCTTATTCTTTATGTTTTTTATTATTACTTATCGAAATAAAATTAAGCTAAGCTAACTCACTTTTACTGTGACTTGCTTCGTGCATGGTTTTTCTTATCCAAAAATCGAACTGTCCACTTCAAGGGTAAAAAGCACATTGACAGGTTTTCAATTCCAAAGCGGTTAAAAACTGGGACTTTAATCAATAAACGACAGACATGTATCGAAGAGATTTTCCCACCGTATGTCAATTATATAAATATGAAATGCACACCCGTACAACGACCGTTCTAACCCAATTATACTATATTCCCTATATCAATTTGTGTGTACTATAAGTGCTGGGGCTGGACTTAATTCTGTACTTTGTTTTAAATGTGTGCCGGGGGCCCTGGCTGACATTGTGGTTGCATTTGACCTGATGACCTGGCCGCCGGATGTCTGGCGTCCCTTTCACTCGCCGCCGCTCTTTCGCTCGCTTTCCCTTCCGCTTGTTGAGCCATTTTAAACAATGTTAATTATTCAATTATCAACGGCCAATGCGGCTGCCATGTGACCATGTGTCCTTCTAACTGGGTCTGGGTTCGTGTCGGTGTCGGGTGGACTGGGTGTGCGTGCGTGTCCAGGATCCAGTGTGTGTGCCCGTCACAGTTGGTCCTTGTCCATCGCGTGTGGGAGTGCACGGCATATGTTGTTTGACTGCAAAGGAAAAATGAGGCGCAAGTGCACCGCATACACGGATATACAGAGCTACAAAGGCATTACAATTTATTAAAATTCATTTTTATGTTTTGGCAAAATTCGAGAAAATAATAAACCGGTTTTTATATAGAGAAAAAATCATTTTTGAAGTGGCTCTCATAGGAGAGACAAGGTTAATCAACAATAATGTGCAAAATAATGTCATTAGTCCCTAGCCCTATATAATATCTAGTTTAAAATATTTCTCTACTCATTAAATCATAGTTTCGGTTGAAATAAAATGTCTCTCTGTATTCAAACACATATGGTAGCATACCTCATTGCGTGACATAGTTGTGGCTGTTGCTGCAGCCGTCATATATTCCCTGGCAATTGTCAGTGTGTGCGGACACAGTCCAGTGTTTGCATTGACATTAGGGAAAAGGCTGATCAACTGCCGTTAGAGGGCTGACTACGACAATTAAACAGTTAAAATTTAAATTATTAAAATATTATTAAAAGTTACTGAGGCCTTTTGTGTATTAAATAATTTTATAAAGATTCTAAGGGTTTCTAATGGTTAGTTTAAAGGTATTAACCCATCATCTGCAATTACCTTTTGTGGAAATATGTTTTTTATTAGTTTAAACAAGAAAAGACGCTAACTTCTGTAAGTCAAACATAATACCCTGTCAGGGGTACAAAAAAAATACTGAATGGAAAGTTTTCTATTTGAAAAATAATTATTAAAACAATTATTATAATTAAAATAATTAAAATCCATAACGTAGAAGACATATTTTAATTTAATTTAAACTTTATCCATAGGAAGGTTCAATAATAGTTTAAAAGTAATAAATGTTTAATAGTAGAGATCGAACCAGTGTCTGTAACATTAAATTCAACATAAACTTAAATTGAAATGCTGAATCTTAAACATTTTCTTAAAATTACTTCTATATCTTTCTTTATAAAGCCTTAATGGCAGCGCCTCTTAGTGAAAAACTGAAATCTCAGCTTTAAGCTCTCCACTTTCTTTACCAAAGTCAGAGTTACAAAGTCTTAAAGCTTTATAAAAAGAAAATTATTTTTCAAGCCCCACAAAATTCCCCACCAAACCGACACCGTCTAAGGGTTAAAGCTTTTCGATGTCTTCGCTTTATCCGCAAGCAACTTTAAAGCTTTCCGACCATCTTGCGCTTTCAATTGGACGTTTCCGGTTCGAGTCCTCGCTTAGCCGAAAATCTCTCAAGTAGAATAGGTTTTCCTCAGTTTCTTCCAAGTCAAAATACTTACAATTTTAAGGGCCAAGGGCTCCGATTTATAGGAGAGTTCCGTAATAGGAAGCTAATATAAAATGAAAAGCTTTCGCTTTCGCATTCAATTTAAATCCGTCAAAAAGTAGCGGAAATGGCGGGCCATTTTTATTTCCACAATTTATGGGCGACGCATAAACAATAATTATTGTGCTGCATTGTAATTAAAAGTAGAGGAATACACTCATGCATTGTGTTGGTTTGCTTAATGACTCGAAATGTTTATTCGTTTTGGTGATTTAATACAATAATAATTACATTAATTAGCCTTTCTGTTTTTTTCCTTTTCTCTTTAATGACAAATATTGTACATTCCATTTCCATACATACATCTGTGAGTGTGTGTAGGTTTTAATACATAATCGGATTTTTTTAAACAACTATTTAAATAATTTAGCTTAATGCTACTTAATTGATTACAGGTGCTGATTTAAGTTGCTTTTTTAGCCTTGCTTTTTAATTTGATTTGGTGAGTTTTGGCCTTGAAAGAACTTTAAACATTGGATTTTATACAGAGCAAGGGAAAAAGTTCTGTGGGTTTTAAATTTAAAAATACGTATTGTGCCTTAAGGAACGCCTTTCGAAGTTACAATTAATTATAATACTGTACACGGCTCACGACCAGCATTCACACTCAATCAATACAAATCGTTCTGTAATTTGTAATCACAATTCATTAAGACGAAATCACAGAGCTAATAGCCAACTTCCGAAGGCACATTCACATTTCGAAAATTCATAAATGAATGTGCGCGTGAATGGCTCTGAATGTTAAGTGGAAAATGGCTTTGGTAGCCGTGTTCCACAAATGCATTATAATCCTTTAAAAATCAATATTTGAACAGAGTTCTTTTGGTGGAAAAATACACCCAATGGTTGTTGAGTGGCCTACGTATTAATGGGCGGGAATGCGTCGGTGGAACATGGCTACATCTTAAGTTACTCTAAATTAAATTATAGTGGTTGCCACAGGGA
Organism: Drosophila trapezifrons; assembly: GCA_018874455.1. Lineage (NCBI taxonomy): Eukaryota > Metazoa > Arthropoda > Insecta > Diptera > Drosophilidae > Drosophila > Drosophila trapezifrons. The sequence continues at coordinate 3,422 of JAEIIF010015726.1, read as the reverse complement.
TTTGCCCACCTCTCGCTCCCGCTCCTTGGGCTGCGATCCTGGCAGGTGGACACGCGACACCTCGCTGAGTATACAGGTGCCGTCGCACTCCGTCTGGCTGCCGAATTCCTGTTCGCAAATACAGCTAGAGTTCTCCCTGCTGAGCAGGGCCAACTGTACTCCCGTGGCGCTGGCCATCTCCTCGCTGGGCGGCGTCGTCGAAGGAAGCTCCATGAGTGCCATATCGTCCTCGCACTCGATGACGTTCGGATGCAGGGGCTTGAAGTTGTTACGGCGCCACGGCGGCATCGAAACACCTGTGTTGCTGCCACCTACCGTTACACACGAGCCCGGAGCGGCAAAGGTAACCACGCTCTGGTGGTGGTGATGATGATGATGGCCATGGCCATTGTTGTTCTGGCCACTGCCTCCGTTGTAAATCCCGCTGTTGACACCGCCGCCCCCGCTGCCATTAACCCGTGGCAAATGCAAACCCGTCTTGCCGCCGTTGCTAAGGCCACTTCCGCGAGCCGCTCCGAAGAGATTACTCCGTATTCGCATCGAGGAGTTAGCATAGGTCGACCTTATCGAGCTGGCACGTGTGTGCATCGAGAAGGTCCTTTCGTGGGCATCCAGGCTCGTTTGAAACTTGCAGAAACAGGCAGCGAAGCGTTTATTAAATTCCCTTTTGAACTTTTCCTGCACACAGAGAGAAATGGAGAGCATTAGATAGGTGTTAATACATTGCACACTACATTATAAAAATCCAGGGGCCTCAAGAACATTTTAATACAAGATTTGAGATATAGCAGTTAACTGTTTGAAATACAATTACTTATATAAGAAAAAGTAATCTCGAAATATTAAATTATATTTCAAAAAACCCTCTAATAGATCCCCAGGATAGCCCATTAAATCATTAAGTATATCCAACAAGTTCACACCTTTCCCTTAGAAATTTCCGCTGTCTGCATAAACAAAACAAAAACTTTTAGTCCTCTTTAGGGCTAATTAAAAGAAGAGACGTTGGAAAAATTTTAGGGAATATATAGCGAATCCAGCCGCCAGCCAAGGCATTCTCTTAGGCTAATGAACATGAGCCAGGGGGATTCACTCCACCTCCACCTCCGCAGGCAAATGCCATTTGTCTTCGCTGACAGTAAAATAGAATATTTGTTGACAAAGTTTTCACGCACATCACATCCAAGGGGAAAAGTTTACGAGCATTCACAGATCTCGCCGCTCTCAATCTATCTTTTACAGACAATTTAAGTGTCAAAGCAAACAGCCACGGGGTTTTTCTCGCTTTTCTCGGTTTGCCACTTTGCCGTGCCGAAGATTTTTGTGGGATTTGGCTCCGTTTTGCGGGTTCCCAATTCCTGTGGCTCAGACAGTAGGTGTGTTTGCTTATTGGCTACAGTGGAGCGCTGCCTTAATTAACTTTGACAAAGTGTTTTTTTCCTTCTGTCAGCTATTTTCAGAGTTTGGCTACAGGCAAATTGGAAATTGTTGCCAAGCAAGACGATATTTATTTTTGGAAATAAAAAAAGGAACAGTGCCGCGGATTCTAATAAATCAGTAAAGCAAAATGGGCAAAAAATCAACAGAGAAATCGATTCGTAGAAGTCGGAGCAATGAAATCAAGTGAGAAGAATTTCGCCTACTTGGCTGCTTCCTTTCTATAAATTTCACATTATATTTGCTGTGATGAGAGGAGGCAAAAGGATGATGAAGGAAATGTGTTTACTTTTATGGGCAAGCAAGTTAATTATTATGATTGGAAGTTCAAATATTAGTTCAAAGTTGACTGGTTATTATGAAATTAACTTTGAAGGCTTTTTAAAGACAAGTAAAGTGTATCGGCTTTTACAGAGGGATATAAATTTGATTTATTCGCTGCTATAATATTTGTAATAATATAACCTTTAAGGAAATCCCCTGAAATTTATTTCCCCTGACACACAAGTAGATCGAAAATATATATTATCTTTTAAAAGTATCTCAACCGTGTGCCAATAAAATTGTCTGCTAAGTCCCCCATGCCCCTAAGTGGCAGCACGTCTATTTACATGGCCGAAACACTAACAGAAAACGGCCGTCATCGTTGGGTCCCACATCAATACCCACTATTCCCTGGCTAAATTTAGTTTCCTTTTATGGACTCGTCTCCACTAAACGAGTCCCAGCGGACGGGAACCTCGAAACAGAGGACACCAATCAAAAACCCAGACGGGGCAAATGCAAATCCGACACTCGGCAAACAAATCGGGACAATCATCATCACCATTCAGGTCCACTTACGTTGTAGATGCCATAAATAAAGGGATTGTAGCAGCTATTGCTCATGGCCAGCCAGTCGCAGCAGAACCAGACGATGCTGATGAAATGGTAGTCGTTGATTTCCGGAATCGTCACATACAGAATATTATAGAGCTGCAGCGGCAGCCAGCACAGGCCGAAGATAATGACCACGATAATCAGCATTTTTATGACCTACGGAGCGGAGCGAAAGAGGAAATTAAACGGCGACCGGACTCGGACCCATTCCCATTCCCAACTCACCTTCTTCTTGTTTTTCAACAAGGTTATGTCCCGTGAATCCTGGGCATTGCCCGGAGCACGCGTGCCCCACAGGCGCACCGCCATCTGGATGTAGACAAAGCTGATGACGCAGAAGGGAACCAGATACTGCACAAAGACCAGCGTGTATCGGAACGTTTGCAGTTGATCATCCGATAGGTTCTTGTTCATGCAGAACGGTCGCGTCACATTGAAGGTCTCATTGTTCTCTGCGAAATGTGTAATGTGAAATTCTGAACTCCATCGGCCATTTTATCTATGCAAATGTGATTGACTTACCGCGGAACCTCTCCGTCAACTCCTCCACACGAAAGGCAATGGCAAAGGGCACGGCGAAGAGCAGCGCCAGCAGCCAGATTCCTCCAATTATGAACTTCGATATGAACTTGGTGGGACGTGCCCTGCATGTGTAAGCCGATTTTTAACAATTACCGCCGATTCAGAAGTACTCCAGGACGTTTCGGACTCACCTAAGTGGATTAATGATGGCCCGATGCCGATCGATTGCAATGGCGGTCAGCGTGAACACCGAGACATTGACGCTGAGCGCCTGGACAAAGGGACAGAAGCTGCACATGAACCATGGCAGATTCCAACTCTGCAGCAAGGCAGCCTGGAACTGCACAGAAAAATAACAAATGTTAAGTATACAAAAGGAAATTGTTTATATTAAATGCTCACTTCATTATTCAGTTAATGTGGCTTTTATTTCTTAAAAAAATACCTGAAAAAGAGGACTTTCTACACCCGCAGTTTAAGGTATAAAAGTTTCTGACTTTATCATTGTATACTAAATCCAAAATACTGTCAAAAATGCACGAGCACTACATCAGGATGGATTTGATAGCATTTATTGACAATGT
>JAEIIF010015712.1:0-11921 GCA_018874455.1 Drosophila trapezifrons | reverse complement strand
GAGCAAGACGACTATACTTTCAATTTATGTACATTAATGTATTAATCTCTCATTGAAAGTTCGTATAGGCATCTTGCTCGCACTTGCGTTAACTCCTATGTCAAGCCCTAATGAAAACTCTAATAAATCAAGTTTTTAATACTCGTACATATTAGTGTTGCTATGGAAATTAATCATACGCAGTGTTGCCTTCTTACAATTTTATTTTATCCAGAATAAGTTTTAAATTTATTTTAATGGGAACCAAAATGGATTAGAATTTGAACCATCGGGCATCTAAGGTGCAGCCCGGGACAGAAAAAGAGTTATATTCATTGAAAGGGAAACCGAAACGAGTGATCTGCACCTTTTCGTTGGGATTAGATCCTTGGGCGAGGATTTACATATTTCGCTTGGCGGCCAGGAGACGGGAACGCGGCAGACGACACTGGCTGATGCTGTGCAGGCGGTACTGCATCTCCGGCTGCGTGACCTTCTCGTAGAGCTTCTTCTTGGACTCGGTGACGGTGTGGACCAGAACGCCGTCGCCGCCTTCGTCCATGTTGAAGGCCTCGCCCTCGGCGCACTCGGGACACTGCTGGGTGAGCACGACGTCGTTGAGATCGGTGGGCAGCTCGCAGATCTTCTCAATCTGCTTGACCACGAAGTCGAAGCGACCCTCCTCCTGGCGCTCGGTCACATAGACGCTGGCCGTCAGATCCTGGACCCGCATCTCGAGAATCTTGAGGAAGCGGTTCACGTTGACCAGGTTCACGTGGGTGTGGTCGCCCAGCAACTTGGACAGCGGGGAGGCGTCGATGGAGCACATCTCGCAGACGGTCTCCACGCCCTGCAGCAGGTTCTCCAGCCGGGCATCGTTGCTCTCCCTGGCCTTGTGCAGCTCCATGTTCGATTCCTCCTTGTCCCGCACCTTGGCCTCCAGGCTGGAGATCTGGTCCAGCTGCTCCTGCAGCGTGTTCGTGTTGTCCTTCTTCAGAGCGACTATGTCCGCGAAGAGGCGGTTCACCGAGTTGTTCAGCAGCGTGATGTGGTAGCTCATCTCGTTGGCGTAGTTGAAGAAGGAGTAGTAGAGGCTCTCCTGCTGCTGGAACTTGTCGATCACCTCGTCCACGTTGTTGGAGTCCGTGTACTCGAGGATCTTCTGCAGCACCGAGTTGTACAGATTGATCTTCTTGTTGTGGATGCGCCGGAACTCGTCCCGTCGCTTGTACTCCTTGGGCTGCAGATCGGCCAGCTCCCTGGCCTTGGACTTGCACTGCAGGAAGGCGCTGTTGTCCCCGTCGGCGGCCACCTTCCGCATGATGCCCTGCATCTCGATGCGCCTCAGCTCCCGCTCCTTGGCCTCCCGCTTGACCAGCATGTCGATCTTCTCGTACACCTCGATGCAGCCATCGAAGGTGTTCACGGCGTACTCGATGAGGTCGAGGAGGTACTTCTTGTCGCTGTTCAGCTTCTGCACCATCTTGGTGTACGAGTCGTTGAAGAAGGTGCGGTGGTTGAGGATGCGGATGAGCTGCTCCCGCAGATACGCATTGGCCGCCGTGAAGCCGCACTCCTGCCGCACGCCCACCTCCAGCGAGTTCTCCAGGATGGTCATCCGCTTGCGGGCCTTCATCACATAGGCCTGGTGCTGCTGGTCGGGAATGGTCAGTCGGTTGAGGTTGTAGATCTGCTTGGCCATCCGGCTAGTCTCGCGCTCCATGTTCAGGATGGAGGTCTTCAGCGAGCTGATGTCCTGCGAGAGGTTCTCCTGGCACTCGACATGGCAGCGGATCAGCTCCAGGCAGCGCTCGTTGCTCTGCTTGTGCGTGGTGCCACTGGCCACCCAGATCTGGGCCCTTAGGTCGTTCTTCTCCTCCTCCAGCTGATCGTTGGCCGTCTCGAAGCTGGCCTCAATGATGGTCTCCTTGCGGGACTTCAGCTTGCTGGACAGGATCTTCTTGTACTCGCGCTGTCGCTTGCCCAGCTCCTTGTGCTTGAGCAGATAGCTCTCCAAGAAGCCAGCCTTGTCGAACAGCTGGATGTCGTCCATGGCGATTGTCTTTTGATCGATGGATTGTGGTTTCTCTAGGGAACGAAACGAGTAACCTTTTTGTATTTGGGTGTGTCGTCTCCGCTCTGTATTTAATGGAGTTCCGAGTCTTTGTCCACTAGGATGTGATTTAAAATCCCAGGCACATGCGACCAGGAATGGGAAGGAGTTTTATAAACCTTCGTACTACGAACATAGTTCTCTATGCAATAGCATTCCCCCAGCAAGCCAGGTGTGTCGTTGTGTCAGCAACGTTCCCAAAGTTCCAAATTATCTTCAAGTTCATGAACTTCTTTATCTCTGGAATATGTTTCGCAGCCTGGCAACGATCCTGCTCAGGCGACGAAACAATGTCCCACTGCATAGATGGCAACGCCTCCAGCACCAAATTCCCGAGCACCTGAAGAAGGTGGAGACCGACCAGGATCCGGAGTTCTCGGCGATGGTGCTCTTTTACTACCACAAGGCTGCGCAGACCCTGGAGCCGGTGCTGATTAAGGAGATGGAAAAGTATCCACACCTGAAGGCCGAGGAACGCCAGGCGCGCGTCTCTGCCATTCTCAATATGATCGGAAGTGTCTCCACCACGGTGGAGGTGAATTTCCCCATAGTGCGCAAGAACGGCACCTACGAGATCGTTACCGGCTATCGCTCTCACCACGTGCGCCACCGCCTGCCTCTCAAGGGTGGTAAGTATGGCAGCTGTAGCTAGGATGTCGGCTAAGGTAACTCCGCTGTCCGCAGGCATCCGCTACGCCATGGACGTGGACGGGAACGAGATAAAGGCTCTCGCCTCGATCATGACGTTCAAGTGCGCCTGCGTCAACCTGCCGTACGGTGGCTCCAAGGGCGGCGTTCGCATCGATCCCAAGAACTACACGGTGGACGAGCTGCAGACGATTACTCGCCGGTACACCATGGAGCTGCTCAAGCGCAATATGATCGGACCCGGGGTAGATGTGCCGGCGCCCGATGTCAACACTGGTCCGCGGGAGATGGCCTGGATTGTGGACCAATACCAGAAGACCTTCGGCTACAAGGACATCAATGCGGCCGCCATTGTCACTGGCAAGCCCATCCACATCGGCGGCATCAACGGCCGGCACTCGGCCACTGGCAGGGGCGTGTGGAAGGCCGGTGATCTCTTCCTGCAGGACGAGAAGTGGATGGACCTGATCCAGTTCAAGACGGGCTGGAAGGACAAGCGGGTCATTGTCCAGGGTTTCGGCAACGTTGGCTCCTTCGCCTCCAAGTTCGTTCATGAGGCTGGAGCCAAGGTTATCGGGATCGAGGAGTTCAATGTGTCCCTGGTTAACCAGGACGGGATCGATATCAACGTAGGTAGCGGTGGTTCAGAGTCTCTAAAGGTGGCGCTGATCCTGTTTGCTTGTTTTAGGACCTTTTGGAGTACGTGGAGGAGAAAAAGAGCATCAAAGGATATCCCAAGGCCGAGGAGACCACAGAGCAGTTGCTGACAGCCGACTGCGACATTCTCATGCCCTGCGCCACGCAGAAGGTGATCACCAAGGAGAACGCCAATGATATCAAGGCCAAGCTGATCCTGGAGGGGGCAAACGGACCCACCACCCCCGCCGGCGAGAAGATCCTGCTGGACAAGGGCGTCCTCCTGGTGCCCGATCTCTACTGCAACGCGGGCGGCGTCACCGTCTCCTACTTTGAGTACCTGAAGAACATCAATCACGTGTCCTACGGCAAAATGAACTCCAAGAAGACCTCCGATCTCATCCACGAGATGATCAATTCCATCAACGAGTCGCTGCAGCAATGCCCCGGCGCCAACTACGTAAGTTGAACCCTTGAACCCTATGGCAATCTGATTGCCTTCTCTTCGTTCTAGCCGGAAATAAAGGTTAACACGAAGCTGAAGAAAATACGCGAGTGCACCACAGAGGCGGACATTGTGGACTCGGCTCTTCAGACCGTAATGGAGTCGGCGGCCCAGGGGATCAAGCAGATAGCCCACAGGTTTGAGCTGTGCAACGATCTGCGGCGTGCCGCCTACGTCTATTCCGCTTTTAAGATCTTCGAGGCCATCGAGAGCTCCGGCATTTCCCAGCAGTGATTCGGGAGCACAGAATTGTATCCTAAATAGTTTGATTTTTTTTGTTATTTGTTTATAAACGGATTCAACCAATAATCTATATCTCAAGGAAACAACGTTTGTACGGGTTTTGTTTTAATTTTATAATCATTTTTTTCTTTTTATTGTTTTTATCATTAGCAATGTTAATGGTAGCTTTAATATTACAATTTACGCCTGTATAAATACAATATTTTAGAATTGCTCTACAACGTAAGTATGCGGTTCTATATATATATATTTATATAACTTTACGTCTAGGCGTGTAGTACGTGGCTAAGCATCTACGAGCTAGACTTATATATTTAATAGCTATACACACACATCATACATCATACATCCTACTTCGTACATCGTACATCGTACATCCTACATCCTACATCCTATATCCTACAGGGTAGTCAACACTCCTCGAACTGTCGAATAACTTAGCGCTCTCGGCGCACTAGAACACTACGGCTAGGGGTAAGGTAAGGATAAGGTAACCTACAAGTACACATAGACTAACAAGAGTTCATTGGACACACACGATCGTGGATCGACGGCTGTGTGCGCCGCTTTACGTTTAAAACTTTTGGGATCGCACGGAAGCGCTCAAGATGTGGATAGGAGTTTGGGGGTTACAGAGTGGGAGTGGCTTGTGGAAGCGGAAAACTTAGTTGTACCGGGGTAGCACAGATATATATAAATACTAGAGACCTATTGATACATCATCGTCATCGCTATATACACGCATGATCTTCAAATTTGATGTTTCTCCGGTTGCCCCGTGCGGGTAAAATGATTATGTACGTACATATAACAACATGTTGCGCTCTAATATCACTTTGGGGGGGGACACACTTGATTTATGGCCTCTATCAACGTTCGATCCTTGCAGCAGAGACACCTCCTCTACCTACTATGTGAGAACGAGGAAATCATCACATTGCACACAGAATTCCAAATTTAATTCGCTTCCTCCTCCGCCTAGTTATCCTCTCTTCATTTTCAACTGGTCCTCTGGCTGCGTTCCTATTTGATTTACGACTTACGTTGCTAGATCGGCTTAGGTCTAACGCTCAAGTATTTTAAATTAATTTCAAATTAATTCAAAAGTCTAATTTTTACACGATAATTACAAGCAAATTGGTGTGCCATGTGTGGGTGGGAGCTGGAGGTGGTGTCGGGGTTCGGGGAACACTTTAATCTCGTAGCAAGATCGCAGATCGGGGCTGCTGCTTAAAGGCTAACATCACGCTTGGTAAACAATAACGCTCGAAAGTATTTTGCGGTTGGTTGAGTACAATCCGTGGCTGGGAGGCCGCCCGGAGGCAGATCTCCTGGAACGGCTCCCGATTCAGGCAGCTTCTCCGCTGCCCCGGCGCTAGTCCACATCCTTCTTCTCAATCTTAAGATCGTACTTGGCCACCAGCTCCTCGGGTGTGTGCCTGCAAAATGCAAAGAATACCTTCATTAGCATCTAGGAAGACCCAAGGCATAGAGCTCTCGACTTACCCAACTAGATTCTGGAGATCACAGACAAAGCGGTAGACATACCGCTTGCCGGCCGTCTTGTGGATGATGTTCTTGTCGTAATAGTAGCGCAGTCCCCGGCTCAGCTTCTCATAGTTCATCTTGGGCTTGTTCTTCCTGATGCCCCAGCGACGAGCCACCTGGAGAGAGGAACATAGAGTAAGTAAGGGTTTCCGGAACTAAACCAAATCTATACGACTTACCTCATCGGGATCGGTGAGCTTGAACTCCCAGCCATCGCCCGTCCACGAGATAAAGCTCTGGCACGTCTTGTCCAGCAGCAGCTCCAGCAGGAACTGCCACAGCTGGATGGGTCCGGAGCCCGTGAAGCACGGCACTCCGCCCTGCGTCGTGTAGCCGCCCAGCAGGCCCTTGTCCAGTCCCAGGGTGGACATGTACGCCGCCGGATGCTGATGGGCATGCGCTGCTCCCCACTGATCCATGGCCGTCGACTGGGCGCCCATCGCCTGGAAGGACTGGGCATCGTAGGGCGGAAACTCAGACCCATAGCCGTCGTGGAATCGCCCTCGGCCGTAGGCATAGAACTCGGAGCCGGTGTCCATGTATCCGCTACTGTTGCCAGTGCTTCCGTTGCCACTGCCGCCGCCGCCACTGGCCCCACTGCCATTGGCACCGCTGGAGGCCTGGCTATGGTGCTCCTGTGTGCTATGATAGTCACTATCATCGCCGCCGCCGCCGCCCGAGCTGCCGCCGCCTGGAGGTCCGCTGCCACTGCCGCCGCCGCTGCTGTAGGCCAGGTGAGCGGGCAGGCCGTAGCTGCTGAGATCCGTGGGATCGTTCTGGCTATTGCTGCCGCCGTAGCCGCTGCTCCCATTGCCGCCGTTGCTGCTCTGGGTGCCCGGCTCCTCTTTGAGCTGGTGTTGCTGGTAGATGGCTGCCATTGCGGCCATGTAGTTGATGTTATTGTTGTTGTTATTGTTGTTATTGTTGCTGCCCGCATTGGCATTGTTGCCGCTATTCGTGTTGCTGCTGGTGTTGCTGGTGTTGGTATCGTTGTTGTTGTTGTTGCCGCTGCTGCTGCTGCTGCTGTTTGTGTTCTGTTGGACAGCGGGCGGCAGCATGGAGTTATTGTTGCTGCCGCTGCCCCCGCCACTGCCATTGACAGTCGGTTGCTGCTGCTGCTGTTGCGATTGCTGCGGAGGCGGGCTGTTGTTGCTGCGATCGTGGGCATTGCTGGTGTAGCCTGAAATCAAGGAGAACATTTCGATTAGCTTACATTTTTGTATAGAAAACAAGGGTGTAATGGATATGGTGGGTATAGAGTAAGGGAAATATGTACATGTTCTTGAGCAGAATCATACAAATTAATAAATTCGAAAGGGGTATGGAAAGGGTTATATTTTAAAAAGGGGAAACACAATTAAAAGGTCCTGCTTTCATAGCATATAACTAAAAACCCTTTTCTGAACACTGAATGGTAAATTAAATAGTTAGTTAATATAGTTCAATCTGAAATATATGCCTGTTAGCCTTTGTTAATTCAGAAAAATGTAGTTCTCTCCTAGATATAATATTAATAGTTTATCATTTAAGATTCCTACTTTTTTTCTTACTTACTAGATATAAGAATTAATTATTTAAGATTCCCACTTATTTTATTCCTTACTAGATATAATAATTCATAATTTCAGATCCCTAACTCTATTATTTAATTTTTTGGCAGATATAAATATAATTGTTTTACTTTTTTTTCGAATTACCAACAAAGTTAAATAATAATGTGAGGATAATAGCCTTAAATCATTTATTATTTATCTCAAATTACACCAGAAACCATTATTTAACTTAGTCTGTATTCTACCAATAAGTCTAGAGCGTTAATTATGTGTTATAAACCTGAAATAATTTAGTAATTCTATTAACCCCATCATATAAGAATATAATCCGTACAATATGTGATCATTTTGCTCATTTTTAACCCAACAGTTACTAGTATCTCCCACAGAAAAACCAATAGCAAATATATAAACTTATTTAACTTAGTCTATACTCTCCCAATAAGTTTAGAGCCTTAATTGTGTGTTATAAACCTTAAAAAGGTAAGTAATTAATAGCCTCCTCGTATCAGCATATATTCCTTAGAGTATCTGATCAATTTGCTCATTTTAAACCCAAAAGTTACAAAAAATCCAATAGCAAATACTTAAACGTGGGAAATTTCATGGGCACCTTCGAAAATGCCTCACTCGATGCGATTTTCACACGCCAACACATCGATTGCGGATTATTTTCCGATTTATAATGAAAATGGGGCGGCCTCAATCGAGCGTAAGGGAGAGAGAGAGCGAGAGAGTTCGGAAACCAATCAAAATCACAGCACACACACTCACAACGAAGCCACACAGATACGCACGCACACAGGCGCACACTGCCCCCCTCGATATCTAATGGTCTGTGTGTGTGCGTGCACATTAATTGCGAACACAGCGAAATTTAACACATTTCGAGCAAGTATCTGTGGGATACGAAAAACCTGTTGGCGCTCACACAGACACATATGCAGCTCCTCTATGTCTCTATCTTGCTCTGGCACAGCGAAGAAATGGTAAGCTTTCGCAGCCGCTCTTCGTTTTGCTTCCCATTCGCCCGTACTGCGCAGATACAGAGATACAGATACAGAGATACAGCTACAGATACAGATACAGCTACAGCTACAGCTACAGCTACAGATACAGCTACAGATACAGCTACACTGGCTGGCCAAAGAGTTGGCAGCGCCTCTTTAGGTGCCGCCTCCAGAGAGAGAGAGAGAGGGAGAGATACGCTATCTGCAGCCTTAGCATCTTTGGGATGCGCAAACAAGCCACTTAATTGCCAGGCACTTATCACTACCAGGTCAATCTGTGCCCCCCCCAAACCAGAGCTCGTATCCCAGCCAAAACCGAAGCTCAATCCCTGAGGCCAACCCCCTTTCATGCCCAACTTGTTGCGTGTTTGCCGCTGTCGCTCAAACACTTAAAAACGAATTACGAACGAATTTAATTATGCCAGCGCCGCTTCTTCTGGTTAGCTGCTCTTCACACCCCAGCAGTTGGCAGCCAGCAGCTTGGCGTAATTAAAAAGTCCTCCGTTTTGATGTCGGTAAATATTTGCTGACCTGTGCTGAAGAAGTTGACATCCGAGTCCGTGTAGTAGGCACTGCCGTCGCCCCCGAAGGGCGCCATGTCATTGAAGTAGCCCAGGCCCAGCGAGGCAGCCGTGGAGCTGCTCAGCGCTCCAACCAGGCTGCTGGCGCTGGTGCTGCCGCCGCTCCCCGCAAATCCCTGCGAGGAGGCGCTGGACGTTGAGCCACTCGAGCTGGAGCCGGAGGAGGTGGTGGTGGTGGTGCTGCCCGTACTGCCGCCGGACAGTCGATGGTGCTCCGCGGTGGATCCGTAGTGCGATTGCTGCTGGTGATGTTGCTGCTGCGCCTGCTGCTGCTGCTGTTGCAGTTGTGGCAGAAGGGGCTGCTGCTGTGGCACCTGCTGCTGCTGCTGCTGCTGCAGTTGGTGGTGATGCAGTGGCTGCTGCTGGCCCAGTTGCTGATGGGGATGCGAGTGCAGGTGATGATGCGGATGGTGGTGATGGTGTTGAGCCAGGTGATAGCTGGGATAGTTCTCGTAGCTCTGCAGGACCATGTTGCCCTGTTTGTAGTTGTAGTTGCTGCTGCTGGTAAAGTGTTGCTGCTGCTGCTGTAATAGCTGTTGCTGCTGCTGCTGCTGCTGCAGTTGCTGATGCTGCTGCAGTTGCTCCTTGTCGCTGTCCAAGGCGTTGGCGGCACTGATTATGGTGGCATTCACTAAAAACGCAGAGGGCGGCATTTCTTCGCTTCAAGTTGATCGGCTCTCAAAAACGGAAACTCCACCTCGCTGGTCAAAGGTCGCGTCATTGACGCTGCTCAATGGAATCTGCGGGATCAGCCTCTGTTTTGTCAGGGATCAGGGATCAGATTATGCTGGTGGTACTTGCAGTCGTATTAAAATTGATTTCACTTCACTTTCGGCCAGTCGGGGGACCATTCCACATATAAATATATTTTAATTTTTGCACTGTCAGCCACAGATTTTCGGTTGTTATTTCGTGGTTTATGCGGGTCCTAATCAATTGGACGATTGATAAGTCCCAGCTCGGCCAAGTGAGAGCTATCGGGGGGGACTTATGGGGGCGTAATACTAAGTACCATTCCACTCCAGAGCTCTCCGACTCAGTCTGGGTTGTAAATTTTGGTTTTTGCTCGCACAATTCACACTTTGCCGCTTGCCAGCGAATTTTCTGCCACACCGTCGCGAATTCTTGGCACTTTTGCGAATTTAATGGCGGTTAATCGTCGTTGAGCACTCGCGGCGACACTGGCGATAAATTAATGCGCATATCGGAGTGTTGGATGTACATTGTTTTCATTCCACGCGACAATCACTGAGTTTTAATGTTGTTCTCCGATCTTAAATTCTTATTTTATCGTTAATGTGCGCCTATTCCTTTGCCTCTGGCTAGCGATAACTGGACCAGGCGGCGTATGAGCAATTTGCACTGGCGAGGAGAGGCACGTACTATATATATATATATAGTAGCAAGATCTTTCGGTTTACTAAGCGAGCGAGCGACGTTAGCTCCGCCACCTTCGGCATTCGTTGAAGAAATGAAGTTGCTCTGAAGTTGCACTCGGGTTGTTGCCTGCCTCGCCAGCCGCTCGGCCGCCGCTCGTTCGTCGCTCGTTCGCTCGCCTAGCTGCCTCTCGCTTGCGCTCGGGTCGCCTTCGGTTCGACTTCGTTGCGCATTCCGAGATACGATGGCAAATAATAATAATCATCATCGGGAATACTTTCACAGACATCGAGATCGCTTCTGAACCTCAAAACTAATCGATTTTAAATAATTATAATTCCCAAGTACACAAATTTTAGTTTAACATTTGTAATAACTTTTTAGATATAAGGTTTAATAGTAAGAAATTTAATTGCAGTCAAAGATGAGCATAACTGACAGGTATTTCGTTGTTTTTAAAAACATCTACAGCACATTAGTTAATTTCCTTTTCAAAAACTTAAGATTTCAGCACAGGAAGTAATATATTGAAAAAGAACAAACCCCATTTGACATGAGTTTTTACATATAATAGTTTCTTATACAATTATTTGACCCTTTTTCAGATATCCAAGACCACAGCTAGTAAGATTGTTAATTTCCCCCATCTGAGACGAACAGTTTCTGTTAAAAATTAGCTTTTCAGATCATTAACAACGCCAACCCGTCAAAATGGCCCTCGCCAACCAAATAACAGAGAGAGGAAAGACATTAAGAGATACTAAACAATAGCGGGGTGTGGGACTGAAAGATACAAAAGTATCTCCCCGGCCCACTGGCCAGTTGGCTGAGATTGCTGGGCTCTTTGCGATCATCATTACCATGATGATCGAGTGGGCAGCAAGCATCGGAAAGCGTATGTATCTCACAGATACTCGCGTAATGGGGCAAAGTGGGATTGGCTGTCGCCACTCACACATAAAAGCGATGAGATCATGCCAAAAAAGCAACAAAAAAAATAAATAAAACCGAGAGCAAGAAAAGCATAAAAAACGAAATTAAAAATTAGTTAACCATTCGAAACCGAAGGCGTACGTGTCTTCGCCACAGATACACATACTCGTTTGTATTATATAAATTTCAGTTTTGGCTTTTCACAAAAACAGAGGGAAAAGTAAATAAATAAATAAAAAAAAAAAAAATGGTGGATGGAAACGTGTTTTGGGGCATTTTTTCTCGCCATCCGCCAGCCAATGACAATTTACTGTGGAGTTTTCGGGCTAAGCGAGCGCGAAACGTGTAATCCGAAATGGCACGTTCCCCTTGCCAAAAGATACATCCACGGCTAAGTGGATAAGCTGCAACGGCTCCCTCTGTAACTGCAACTGCAACGCCATGGCGAATATTTGCCTTATCAAAACAGAAGGGCCACTACTTACTCCCTTATCGCCCACTGATAGCCGCTCCAACTGCAATGGCCTCAGGTGGCTGGCGTTTCCTGGAAAACTCGTATGCACCTCCAGCTGATAAAGCACAAAAAGTGCACAGCAAAAAATATATATATATTTATGCAGCTAAAACAATGATTTATTCATTTAATATTATATTTATCACATAATTTTCAGCCTTTTGAGCATTAAAATTGGGACAATTAGGTTTAAAGAGTTCTCAAAGGGAACAGAATAACGAACTGTTTTACCTAATACCTTTTCCTATCAAATAATGTTATTATTCTTGCTTTTAATTGCC
>JAEIIF010015708.1:0-31301 GCA_018874455.1 Drosophila trapezifrons | reverse complement strand
AAGCCTCTAATGAAAACTCTAATTAATGAAGTTTTAAATACAGTATCATAACACCATTATTGAAATAATGGAAAATTTCAAGATATCTTCTCTTTAAAAATAGGGGTAATAAAGTCTTAACTTTGAATTGTTAGTATCAATTTTGTTGTAATTAAAACATTTTTATTTTAATTACCAAGCCTCCGAACTTTTTCTTTTTTTGTTATCATTAGGAGTTAAGAATCATAGGTTTTTTATCCTTATCCTGTCAGGCTTTTACACTTCCCAGCAATACTTATGATATAAATTACACAAAAATACCAAACTAAAACATGCAAAGTCCACATAATAAAACATTTTAAATGCGCATATTTAACACAAATTTCCAGATTCCGATCTAGCGTGCAACTAAGTATGCACTTCTGCCCTATAAATAGGCCCTGTCCCTTTTGTCACGCCTTCAGTTTGATTGATCATATCCACGCGATCACTAAAAATAGCCAAGCCCGTACTAGTGCCCGGCCTAGGATCGTACTGTACCGCGGCAATAATACAAGCACTAGTACAAGTAAATGTACTAGTAGGTAGGTACTCCGCAATCTCTAACTGGGCAGAAGAGCAGGGCAGCCATCGCCGCGGCCAGAAACCAGATTAAACCGCAGATGCGCTGTCAAAGTGACAGGGGCCACGAGGAACGACTTGATTGCCCATGTGACCAGGGCCAGGAACGGATCTGAACCGAGGAACCCCAGAGCCTGATCCCCTCGAAAGGGGTTTCTGGATAAGGCATAGAACGGGGAGCCTAGCAACGACAACCACGTTCAACGTTCTAATGAACCCAAAAAGATTTTACGCGCCAAAGACTTTTTTCACGTCGACCAAGTATCCACAAGATACGCTCATAGTACAACTGCAAAAAAGCCTACAAGATGGGAAGGTTAGAGGTGGGGATCGATCAGGGAATACCCTGGAAATATGGACTTTGCCAATGAATTATCACAAATTTCAAGGTTTAATTTAAGAATAAAATCATTTGCACGAGGTAAATCAATTAATACAATAAACTTACTAACTTAAATATGAAATTATTGTTTATTTTATATAAACTCAAGTTTGAATTAAATTTAAATGATATATTTATTGTTAAATTAATTAAATTAAGACGTACAAAGATTTTTGGATAAATTGAAAAATAGATTTATTAATAAATTGTGTGTAGGAAAAGTTCTATAAAAAAATCTTAAAGAAAGAAAATATATTAAATTATTATTATTATAATTATTAGTATTTATATCTCTAGTATTTCTAGGGTATAAAATCCGCTCAGCAAAAAAGAGAAGCAAAACCCCACGAGAGCCCAGCGTAGTGCCTGCCTTTTCTCTGTTTTGATACGATATAAAATTAAAGACCTAATGAAGTGGAGGCAGCGACAACGCAGAGATAAATATGCACAACAAAAATAAAGAAACAAAACTAAAAAAAAAAGCAAAAAATAAAAAAATCAACAAGGAGAGAACTCGTTTGACCAGTAACCGCCAGTTGTTTGGGGCAAGAATCATCATAATTTTTACTATCAACTTGCAACATTGGGACACATGCGACGTCCGTCGATTCCTCCGTCGATTGCGTGTGCCCCGCCTCCTTCTTGCCCTTCCCTCCTCTCTCTCCTATCCCTTCTCCCTCCGCCCACGCCCCCTTTAGCGAGAACGAGACAAAACAACAACATATAGAAATGATATGAAAACAGGTCATTGCCTTAATGGATCTTGACTCGCCTCCGCCGCACTTCCAGATACAGATACAAATATATCTGGCAGCACGTTGGTGTGGATGCAAACGAAGACTGCGAAAGGAACGAAGCGATACGAAACGAAACGAGAAACGCTGCCTGCATACATAACTAAAGAAGCAGAAAAAAAAAATATTACAAAACTAAAAACGAGGAAGGCACACAGATACTCACACAGCCTGGAAAATCAACGATAAAGATTTAAGCAAATAATCAAATGCATAAACAAGAAAAGGGGAAAAATCATAATATGGCCAGAGAAAGCAGCTTGGAAATGCTCTTTCCGGAAGAATTGGTGAATAAGTAAATAAATCATGACATAATAATTTTAAATAGTAAATTATAATATAAGGAAAGCACACAAAAAAATATTAAAATAGCTACAGACACAGAGACTGAACATCCTTCGAACAAATTTACTTACAACTTTAAAATCTCACATAAAATAGAGTCCAATTGGTTTTGAAAAATTGTTCACTAAAAATTATTTATATTTTATTAAATATAATAATATTGTTTGATTAATCCAACAAGCTGTTAAGCCCCCCAATACCCTTTTCCATGTAGCGAACCGATGCACTCCATTGGCTTCTGCGACACTTGAGCAAAGATTGAAGTGCGATCGACCTGGACGAGGAGGAGGAGGAGGCGGAGGAGCAATGAAAGGGGCTAACAAGAAGGGCTCTATGTATATACTCTAAAAATCGTACACAATTCAGATTTATTGTTAAGGCTACAGAGAGAGAACAAACTGGCGGGAATCTGTGAGGAGCCGAGAGTAAATTGGGTTAAAAGTACAATTGTCATTTAGACTCTAATTGGAGGCGTGTGCGGACCAGTCCGCTGATTGGATTTAAGTCCCCTAACTCTGTCACTTGGCCACAGGCCACAAACAAATCAATTTCAATCCACAAACCAACGTGTATATAGAGATATATGTGTGTATATATAACTCTTGTACAATGGGCTACCGTTTGGGTTTCGGCCAGCTGCTAAAGCTGCACAGGAAAAAATTTAAGATTGATTTGATACATTATATCCCCTCGTGTGCCAGGTAAAAATAATGTTTCTGGACATCAAATCAATTTTATTTTAAGTTCCAGGGATCAGTTTAATTGTATTTCTCCCTTTGATACTTTATTTTTAATAGATTCGTATTTTAAAATCATATTTTTCAAGTGCTTTTGGCTTTGACCAACTCTCAGCTTGACGCGTGCCCGCCTGGAGCTTTTTATTCTGGCGAAGCAGGATCTTGGGATCTAGAATTGGCCTTTCCAGTACAGTGCCGCCGCCTTTTGCCAGCTGTCGCGGCCCCGTCGCCGCACTCCTCCCCCTTTCTGTGGGCACCGGTGATCCGGTGCCACTTGATCTGCTCCTTGCTCCACCAGCACCAGCAGCAGCAGCCGGCAGCCAGCAGCCAATACTCGCAGATAGATAAGCTACCCAACTGCTGCTCACAGCTCGCATCTCGAGTTTGCTTATGTAACACTAGACGAAGACGACTCCTCCTCGGCTTTCCGCCGGAGGGCACATCGACTGGTTGGAGGAGCACGTTGCTGGAGCTCGTTGCTAGCTTTCGTGGCGTGGTGCCTTTTGATAAATTGTGTTTGGTCAGGAGCGGAGTTTCGCAAGAAAGGGTTCAGCTATGGGGGCAAGACCATCATTATTATGTTAATATTATTAGCATTTAATAGAAAGGTTATAATTTATTAAGTGGGAATAGGGGTAACGACTTTTTAAACAAAATGTTGGTGGGGTTTTTATTAAGACTTAAACCAATACGAGTTTTTGATAATAATTAGGATTTCTTTATAGAAACAGTTTTTTTTATACGATTAATTTTTATTAATAAAATTTGGTATTCAAATTCAATTTAAAATGGGTCCAGAAATGATCCAATGAAAAATTATAGTTCCGAATTCATTAAAAATATACGAAGGGGCAACAGAAACTTCTAGGGTGTTTTTATATCCCTTACGAAGGTGTCTAAAAGTATGCAATGAAATGTTTGAGGTTTTTCTTTTGCAAAGTATTATTCTGTAGCATATTTTTTGACACCTTTTTAAGGGATTTCAAAGCTAATAATTTCTGTAGCGCCCCCTATATATCTGTTTAAAGGTAGTATTATTTGGACCATAATTTATTTTAATTTAAGATCCTAGTCAATTCTATAGCACTCATTAAAATATATTTAATTTTTAACTATTTAAAACTAACCCGAAAAGGCCCCCTCTTTTTTGGCTTCAACCGCTCCGCGGCTTACGCAACAGCTGTCAGCAATAGGTTCAATTGTATTTTTAGCATTGCGCCTTGGTTAAGTAGGCATTTGCCTCAGAGCCGTGGTGTCGAGGTGGGGCCGGAGTGCCAGGGGGAGGCAGGCGCAAGTGCACGGGGCAATAATTTATTTGCAGAACAGCCTTTTGATGGAGCCACAGAAGCAACAGCAGCAGCCGAGAGCAGCAACTAGAAGTGCAGCAAGTGGCGGACACACTGGGGGCAGGAATAAAAAAGTTGTACTAGGAAATAATAAATTATAGATATTAAGCAGAGAAGTCGACTGTTTGATATCTGCTAGGCCATAAACAAACGGCCGAGTTAATTTAAATGGGAGCTAGAAGATACATGTGATTTAATTAACAATTAAAATGTGTTCTCTGAATAAAGAAAACATTAAAAATACAAGAAAAATCTTAGCTGCTGAATATATTATTAAGAGATTTATTAACTAATAATTACATCTTATATTATGTTACATGAATCAAAAGAATCCACTCAAAGTCCATAGAATAAAAGAAATACGCCCCAGTTATTAATATCAAATTTAATAATGAAAGTCGAGAAATAAAATAAAATGTAAGCTCTACAATTAGTTTTACATTTTACATTTATTAAAGCATAAACTTACAATTAGTTTAAAGAATAAATTGTGGCTTCTATCAGGTAATTTTTTAGAACAACTATTCCGCTTTTATATACCCAGAGACACCCATTAGGAGGGTGTCCATACATTGTCACAGAAGCTGGGGCGTTTCTGGGTCTGCCTTGGGGGCTGGAGCAGATGGACCCGGTGGACCCGATGGAGGAGCGACAAGTGCAGCGATGCCTGATTACACACATTTGAGTGGCGTGCTGGAAAATCTTCTGCTGGCCCAACTCCCTCTTTTCAGGAAAAGAATTACATTTAATGTGGCCCCAGGGCAGCTGGAGGAGCGCTCGTTCGTTCTCTGGACCGGACCCCGGGACGTGAACCGAAATTATCTAATTTGCAAAAGTTATTGCGATTAATTGGGCGTAATTATTGCGTGTCGTTAGCCGGAGCTAAATGGCGCCTTTTATGCAGCCATCGTAATTATTTTCCTCTCTCGCATTTTCCGTAGCCCTTCCAATTTCCTCCTGCCCTCTGCTGACCACTTGTCAATTTTAATTGATTGTTAATCTGGGCAGGAGCCTGATCTCGACTCTCCTGCAAGTCTGCCCCTTCGATGGGGTTAATCTTATAACGCAGCAAGTTAATTGTATTAAATACGCTCCGCGGCATTGTTGTCTCATTTCTTTTCTTTTTTTGCAGCAACAGCAGTTCAGCCGGAGTTAATGAACCATTGATGATCAAGGATAAGCACCAGTATTGTGGACATGGCAATTAGTCCGGGCTGGATTCGCTTTTTGTTTTGCTTGGCTCTTCATTGTGGAGATATCTAAATATAGAAGACGGCGAGGGGCCCATAAAAATCAGTATGGCTTGATATGTGAAGCTGCCGACATAAACCAATTTATTGCTGATAATTGCAAAGTACAATGCGGGAAAGTGATATAAGATTCGGTGATTAATTTTTGAAATAGAAACAAAAATCTAGGGAAATAACATTTGCTGTGAAATAATACGTCACGTAATAATTTATAAGTTATAGTTATAATTAATAGTATTTAATAATATTGAAGTCTCTTAAAACAGTTTTTTTTTTCCATTTATCAAAAATATTTTAGTCTTACAGTCTTAAGCTTACGATCCGCACTGTTCCCTGTTGATCCCTATAGCCCATTGGGATTGAAATTTAATTGTAAACATTTACTTGCTAATTGGATTTTAATTGAAGAACACAAATTAAACAAAGACTTTAAGTTTCACAATAAGAACTTTCGTAAAACATATGTATAGGATATGCATTACAGACTTCTAAGAGCTAAAAATCTGGTACTATTATAAATTGATATAATATTTCGATTAATGCAATTATTTTCTACTGAGTAGAAACTCCTATATTTATTCACAATACATCAAAATAATTTTTTTCTGAGGTAATATTGCCTGAACTTCAAATAATTATAATTTAAATTAAAGAATAATGATTGTATCCTGTACCTTATTTTGTGTCAATACAATAATGAATAAATATTTTAATATATAAAATATTTCAATACATATATTTATTTATAAAAGTCTTTTACTTAAATTAAACAAATGCCTTGATTTTATTTATCAATTGTTAATTGATTAATTAAATTCGATTTGATCTATCTTTTCACATCCAATTGATTCTCAAGAGAACTTAGATAGTCCCAAAAATAAAGAATCAGAGTTACACCCTCTCCAAGGTCCCAGTTTGGAAACCAAACATCCAGTGTGGGTGTAGCCCAAGGTTCCACCTCCTTGTCACTCAACTGACTTGCTTTGCATTTGTCTCGGATCGCTCTTGTGATTGTTATTAATGATGGACATAAATCAATTGCCCGTGGAGTGGCTCAATATGTTAGCCGAAAGGTTCTCCCACCTCACGTATCTGACCAGACGGGCCCCGGCCAGGCCGAGCCGGGCCGGCCAGTCAATTATGCCAATTGCTGGCCCCAAAAAATGTATCTACGCGCACATGTGCGCCGAGATACAGATGCATTCGTATCCGTATGTCCGTGTGCAACGGTTATTCGGTGCTGCGCATGCGCACCACATGAGGTCTAATAAAAATTAAGCGCGTGTTGCATTTGTTATTGTCAATGTTGTCCATGGTTGTTGTTGCTGTTGCCGTTGTTGTTCGCTGGCCACTTGACCAACAAACGAAACAACACGTACAAAGTTTGACGCGTGACGTGGTTGGCAAACAACACTATCCAACAGGGAAATAAAACCTTAAATATTTATTACTTTTAATGTCTGTAAGGATATATTTAAAGAAATTACATTTAATTACCTTATTATTACTTATTATATCATAAATAAATGTATATCTAAGGGTCGCTTTAATAATATATTGGGCAGATAAACTGTTGGTTAGCTAAACTGCTTAAAGTATTTATTATCTGTGATTCATTGACTCTTAAAAATAATAATAATTGTTCAATCAGTAAGGACAGATAATTATAAAAAATTAACCTTCGGTTAACATATCGAATTTTGGGAAGCCCAAAGTATATATTCGGACAGTTTAACTGGTCGTTAGCTTTGACTGATAGTTAAGCCATTGTGTGACACCTTAAGTGAACATTAAGAAATCCTCTTTACAAATTATATTGCACGTTCGATTTCAAGATCTCGAGAACTATAAAATGTACCATTATAATAAAAAACTTGAAATATTACTCTAAACAACTTTATTCCTTTGAGAACAATTTATATATTTTATGCACTTTACTCTTCAATACCAGACCATTTAATTTTTTTCTAACTTTTTTGTATAGCCAATAATTTGAAAATAATTTATGTAGGCCAATGCTGGTTGGCACTGCCACTTGTGGCACGAATACACAACGACTGCACACTAACACAAGGGCAACAACTTTCGCATTAGGCCAAACCAACAGCAACAACAGGCCACAAATTTGTTGTAACCTGCCACGGAAGCCGCGACGCGACGCCTTCTTGAATTGGCCTGAAACGTAGGAAGCCTAAGCTGCCGTTGCACGCAGAGAAAAGTAGTCCACGAAATTATAAATCAAAATAAACAAAAGAATTGATATAAGTAAAATTATTAAGTATACGTTTTACCAACAGTTTAAGGCTTTTAGTTTATCTCTTTCAATCATGTATTTGTCAAATTAAAGCTTTTCTTTCTCAATCTCTTTTTAGGTGTATATAATTATGTTAGTTTTCTTTTATAAAATTTGCACAAACTTGCAGTGTATCGCATAGGAGCACTAAAGTACTAAATGAATTAAAATTTTGCCAATCAACTTCGATTTTTACTGTGTAGTCAAAGTGAAAAAAAAAGAAGTTGGACCAGGCCTTGTGGCGAGCCTTTAACATTTGTGCCACAAGTGTCTTTCGGCCTCTTTGGGCCCCGTGCATATTGCAGTTAATTTTCGCAACGACGCAATTGAGTTTTCCATCGCCCACGCCACGCCCCCCGCCTCCTGCGGTCCTCCATTAGTTGCAGCTGGTTTATGACGACGTTTGATGCGGATCGAGTTGCAGCCTTAGAGGTAGACGTTGCCACTGCCGCCTTATCACCTGCTTTAAAAACATGGACAGCTGTTTGGGATACTCTATTTATGGGGAGATTATCGGGGCATGCAATCTAATATAATTTTCAAGGGGTTATATAATTATTAATTCTTAGAACCCTATATTAATCTTCAAGAGTTATGTAATTATTAATTATTATCCTATTTTAATTTCAACAAGCTCACACCTTCGTAGCCCATATTCAAATGTGTATTTTTGGTTATTAGCTATTTATTATGGTGATAAATGTTTGTCTGTAATAAATTATATATAAATATATTTTAGGAAATAATAAATAATACAAAAGTTCTAATGGACAACAAAGAATTTATTTTAATAATGAAATACACTATCCGCCTCTCGAAATACATCCTTGAAAAAGAGCATCTCAAGTCCGAATCACGAACAGTCGCACATCTTGTTTTTGTCGCTGGCTTGTTTTGATATTGCATTTTTCTCGCCGATTTTTTTGGCGCGCAAATTTTCAGGTTTCGTAATGTTTTTGTTTTTCTTCAGATTTTTGATTTTCTCAACTTACGTCTTGGTCTGTGCCTGGGCGTTGTTCGATCGTTGGTCTCTTGGCTGAACTGCCTTTGGGTAACGACGCCAATCAAAGTGCATTTAATTAATTGAAATACGTTACATTAATTACACTATAATTAAAAGTTTGATTTATACTGCTGAGGCTATCCGCTGGCCAGGTCCAGGCAGACTCCATCGTCTCGTGTAGGTGTCCATTAATTGTTGACCGACCTGTCCGCTCTGCTCGCTTCGATTTCAGCGATTTCTGCGATTTATGCTAATGCCTGTCACCTGCTCGACCACTTGGCGAACTCAGAGCCAGCGGAGTGATCATTAATCTGGGATAGAAAAGCCTCGCAATATGCTAAATTTTGTGGTTCGCTTAATGGTTTCTTAACCCGTTGTATTTGGTATTTCGTCAGATCTTAGGCTATACGGCCGACCACATTGTAAATGGTTTCAATAACTACGTTCTACAACAAAGTATATTATTAACCAAGCATTTATTTATTAGCTAGAGTATGTTTTAATTATTTTTATGACATATAGAAACATTACTTTAAACTGTACTTTAAGTAAAGATTTTCCTTTTCCCCTAATAAATCCTCTTCTAACTTTTTTTGATTGACAATGCTGCCAGAGTTGGGAGAAAGATGGAATCTTTGGCCCCCTTATTCTTGGGGTTTTGGGGTGCTGATCCGAGTCAAAGCATCATCTAATGTCATGCCTGGCTGAGGACAGCGAACTGTCACTTGACGTTACGTTCGTGTGCTGCTCCATTTGACAAAAGGGAAATCTCCCTGGCACTTTTCCGTTTTCCTTTTGGGGCACGGGGCGCAGGCGCAGGAGCACACTTCCCCCACAGGCCATAGAACATGTGTTGCATATTACTTGGAAAATGCCCCGAATAGTTTGCGGCTTGCAGATGGCTGTCTTTTGGGATACCGATTAATTTAGGGGTAAAATGGTATTTTAGAGTAGCTTATTATTGGAAATTTATATGAAATTAAATGAGTTTAAATACAGAAATAATATAATAAAAGCGTTTGTGATTTTATTTAAGATTGTTTGCTATTTATTTGTCAGTCAAAATAAAAATTTTAGCTTTAGAATTGCATACCTCGAAAAATAACATTTTTATAAGCTGTAAATAATTCTAAGACGACCGAACTTAAATACTTTTTTAGAAGATTTTTAAAATTCCAAAATCTGCATTAAATATTTAATAATAAATTAATAAATAAATCTACGAGGTATCTAAAGTCTATCATAATAATTTGATTCACTTTTGGAATGGAATGGGTGGCAAGCCCCCTTGAAAAGCGGGCAATGCCAAGTTGAAGTGACGTTTTCATTTTTCGGAAAATCCCCTCTCATTTGACTCTTCCTATTTATAGGTTGTGGCAGGCGCGGGCGCGTGTGTGTCCCCTATTTAATTTTTTTTTTTTTCAGTGCCTCCGCCACCCCCCGAAACGTGGCCGCTTTTCCCCGTTGGATCTTGAATGAATTTGTTATAAATATAAACTAACGCGCCCTCTGCTCTGGCGCACACACACTTTCTGGGGAAATCCATCCGTGAAAATGTAAAATATCTCCTGCTGAGTTTAGTTTTTCTGGCACTGCGCACTTTTTTGTATTGTGTGTGGATTTCGTGTCGTTCCCGAGTCGTCGTTGCCTGTCTTTTGTTTATAACTTTTCAATTAATGCTTTATTATCGCTCTTTTTAGGGGGAATTTCCCCCAAATGCCGATGATCTGTTGATGGGACTTCGGCTGAATTTTTGGGGGCCAACATCTGGCCGGGGGTAGGTGAACTGGCGGCGATTCCAGCAAATTGAAATATTATTGTTGGATTTTCAACACCAAGACGGAATACGGATTGATCGGGGGATCGAAAATTAGAAGGTGTTTCCTTGGCAGGAATGATATTTATTTGATTGTTTTGTGTTTCCCAAAACAAGAATGGTTTCAATAAAATAAAGATATATTTCATCGAGTATTTTACATATCCATGGATACTACTACAATAGTCTATTAATTTGAAAGCTTTTTATATAAATTATTATATATTGCAAACATGATACGGAATTCCTTTATTATATTCTTATCAATTTGTAACATTATCGTCACAATAATGAAATAAACTTTAAATGAATCATTTAAAAACTATTTAACAATTCCAGAATTATTTTTTTACCAAGAAGTAAACTCGAACAGCATCAAATCAATTAAATTTTAACAAGCTTCGAACTAGACAGAGATCTTGTTGGAATTTGAAGATCACGATCAGCAAAACATTGTTGCCAATGAACAAACAGCAAAACAAGATCGTTAATCATTTCGACGATCCTATATGGAAACATGAAGATCGCGTGCCGAAAGTGAGCCAAAATAAGCCAATAAATAGGACGGAACCAGTGAAGGCGACCGACAGTTCAAAATGAAGTGGACTGTGGCGATTTTACTACTCCAAATGCTGCACAATATTAAGGTGAATATGGTTTATATCGAATAATGCATTATTAATTAATTCATTATTTTATAAAAAATTATTTCCACAGTGCGAGCAATCCTACGTGGTCTCCAATGAAAAGCTGGAACCCTTTGAGGGCGACTCTGAGACCCTGGTGATCTTCAATGGCCTGAAAACTGTCGGCCGGGAGAGGGCCCTCAACGGATCCTTTAAATTCCTTGGCGAGATGAACAACGATGACTTCAAGGTCTCCGTGGAGCTCTACTCCAGTCCCAATGGCGATGGCGACTTCAAGCGAATGGTCATGGACATCCCACAGACGAGCATTTGCGAGTGCTTCAAGAAGTTTTACGTCCAGTTCGTCCAGCCCTCGCTGAAGCAGGGAGAGACCACTAACTTCCCGCTGGTCGATGAGGATTTCTGCCCCGTTCCTGAAGGCGATTTCTTCATCAAAAATATCCTCTTCAACACCGACGACTGGCCGCAGCAAGTGCCTCGGGGAATTCTCAAGGCGATCATCACGTTCTTCAACGATGGGAAAAATGTTGGAGGTCTGATAGTTGTCGTCAAAATTGAAGATCGGCAGAGTTAGCAAGTGCTGAGAAGGTGATAGAGGGTTTTGATCTTCCAACTTGGTTAAAATAAAAAAAAATCTCTTTGCAGGATGAGTACAAATGTTGGAGTTGAGAAGATCGTGTAACATGAGATGAGTTTACTTTTATATTATAAAATTATCTATACATATGTTATATATAACAATATATTGAAAAAAAAAAAATTTGAAAGCGAATCGCTTTAGAAATGTGTATTTTTTACTGGAATAATGGAGATTTAAAATTGCTATTAAACCCGCAATGTTTAGGCTTAATTATATCTTTGTATTTTCATGATCAGTAATTAAAACATAATAAAATAAGAAAACACACTTTAGATGATGTAAATACAAAAAAAAGCTCTTTTCTTCTTGAAAACATTTAATAATAAATATTGTATGATAAATATTAGATAAAATGCTTGCATGAATATGTATATAAAAAGCTTTAGGTGCTTAATATTTGTAATTAAAAACTATATGTTGATGGAAAATGCTACAATATTTTTAATAAGATTGTCTGAGTTTACATATATGTATATAATTTCTTAGACAAATAATTCAATTGTCCAATAGTTCACCTCCACACCACCTGCACGACCTTAGGAACTACGACCCAATTGTGTCAGAAAGGCAACCACAAAAGATCAACAAATTTCAATTGTTGAATCGAATCAATAAAGTTGCAATCCACTGTGGTCACCCGGTCACCTGGCCGGAGTTGCGGTAAAGTGTCCAATCCCTGCGACCCCTGGGGATCGCAGACAATGAGAGACCCGATCAGACCCAACTGACAACCGACTCCATACGGACGACGGACGACGGACGACGGACGACGGACACCTATGTCACGCACCCACTCCCAGAATATCGAGGAGGCCTTTCAATTTATGCAAAGCACATCGAGAGATCGATCGGAGTTACTCAATTAAGTGCCAACAATTTGCTGCGAAGTTTTCAATTTCAATTGCCTGCCCAGCGAAACGTGCCACATGTTGCGAGTGTTTTTATTTTTATTTTTATTTTCGTTTTTCTTATGTGGGGGACGCCAGCAGGTTTTCGACTCTCTGCATGCGCTAATTTGAGCAAATCAAACAAGACCTCGGCAAAAAGATTTTCAAAGTTGTTTTCGGATCCAAGTCGGATCCAACCAGTTTCGATTGCTGACTGCGTGCAGTCTTTTTTATGGCAAAATAAAAAAATACAAGCACCTGCCACAATTGATTAAATCACGGCAATTCATTACTTCGAACGATGAACTACAAAGAGATACAAGTGAATATACAGCTCAATGCAGTGCGGTTTATGGCGGTAAATTTAAAGATCACTAGAATTTGGGGAATAAAAAGAAGTTAGTTTTGAAAATAAAGTAATCAAATAATGTTATAAGTAATTTAATAATACTTAAGTGAGTTTTAATTGGGAAATCTGAAGTAAAATAAAGAATTGTAAAAACTGGAGTGAGTTAAATATGAATAAAACTTAAAGCTTTATAGCAATAATTATTATATAAAGGTTAGTCATATCTACACCATTTATTTGCTTTAAATAATGTCAGACCAATATTTAATTGCAATTCTCCTTATTTTATTTTTGCACTTGACTGTAAGGGGAAAATTCAAAATCGAGGTTGATTGATTTTGTGGGTTCTTGAGATTCGTGGGTGTTCGTTTCAAACGTGAGGGTTTCCATTTGGTTTTCAACCAAACTGGCTCAGACACCGTGGCTACCAATCGATTTCCCTATCTACTCCCCGCGGTTTTTTTTTTCTTGTGGCATAAATCAAGTTTTTGCGCAATAACGTTTTTTGGCACGTTCTAAAAGTGTTAATTGGATTTTTTTTTCTGTGGTCTAATCCCACACAGCGATTTGCATGGAGAAAAAACTGCAAATTGTGTGGGTTCATGTCGATCAATGATTCGATCAATGCTGAAAGTGCTTCTATTTATTTTTCTTAAAAGGCGTGAATTCGTCAAATGCAAATGAACCTCATTAACTAATGGCTGCCCAGTGTGTTGCTTAAGCTGTATTTAATTTGGTTTAAGAGGTAACATTAACGGAAACTATTGCAAAATAAAACGAATAAGAATTAAACAAAGAAATTTAAGGGTTAAAAATAAATATTTATTAGAGGAAATACTGGCTTGGATAGCCGCCTAAAACTTATTTTAATATGGGAAATAAACTCTTATGCATTCTGAATAGAGCTCTTAAGATCCTTAAGAAAGATAATTATTTCTTTCGGACCCTATGGAATCCCTTACACCGAATAAATAAAATTAATTTATATCTGAGAGACATTTCCACATTTGACCAACTGAGCTTTGCTCTTGGTAATCTATTATTTTTACGACTTCTTCGGGAACGCCAAGTGTGATCTCTATGTTGAATTTTTTATATCAGTTTTTGATTATTTCCAGAATTTACACAATCGTTTTTAATGGCAGGCCAAGTAGGGCCATAAAACTGTTCGAATCTTTGACTCCAAGCCCGCAGCAGCTGCCTTTCGAGAATGAAATCAACTTGTACAAATTGTTTTCAACAGAATTATGGCATCTATGTATCCCAAGGCCCCAAGTATGATAGCCCAGCGACAATGATTAAATATTTGGGACTTCTGTGTCGGAACCCTCAAAAAAAAAATAAAGAAAAGAATATTATGGAGCGACGCGACTGAAACAATTTTATTAATGGGTCGCGTGATTTAATGTGCCCGCCGTTCGATATGGATATAGCTATAAATCTGGGGGAAATGTGTGCCGCTTAATTGCGTAATGATTGAGTTAGTTGTTGGTTCGGGTTTATGATCCTAACCGCTAATTGGAGGATCAGAGCGACTCCCCACGGTGGAAATGATTACAGAAATTGAGCCAAGAAATGAACTTTTGAACCGGCTTGAACTTTAATGAGGAATCTCTCAATTGGCTTAATTTGGGCTTCACAAAAAGAAAAGAGTTTCTCACGTTCTGGATTAATTAGGCTCTGAAGCTAGTTTTAATTTTCTTGTCTTCTTTTTTTTTTTAGTTTTCAAAGACCCTGTACATTTCCATTATTTTTTTCTCATTGTGCCATAAAAGCTGTCATCGCAATATCTCAAATAAAATCGCTTCCCTCTTCCACAAACAGTGTCATAAAACTTTGCTAATTAAACGAGAGCAGTGGCTGACCCAAAATCTGGCCAGAGAGTTTCGCCATAAACAATAAAAAGCTTAAAGATTTTTAATGGGCGAATCGAACGGAATATCCACAGATTTTCCACTTGAAAGTTTTTGCAAACAAAAATGCACATATTGAACCTAAAATCCGCTACAAATGGCTCTGTACTTCAGTTTGAAGTGGAGAATCCCCAGTCATGTCCTGGAATAAATTCTCACTAAAAGAAAGAGAACGTTTTTAGGGACAAGAGCTTTTAGTGGGCTTAATTATGATGGAGGATACGGCGACATGTGCTATGAGGAAACCTTTTAAAGACGGAAAGAAAAGCGAGTAATCTGAACAAGCCCCAAAGTATGCAAAGGTAGTTGCGTTCGAAAAAGACCGGAAAAAGGTCCACCATCATCGCATCGAGGGGACAAAACCAATTTATAGATAATAAAATAATTAATCATGCACTTGTCCAACTGAAAGTCCGAGGACACGCAAACACCCAGCCCATTATATGGCCAGGATCCCTTGGCCATTAACTCGGCTGTCTGAAGGGACTTCGACTATGATTGATGTGTGTGGAGTGACTAGACACAATTTTCCAGTCCAGTCTGTGTGCAAAAATCACGAAAATTTCCTCTGGCTAGAATGATAATGATAAGACAATTTCACTTGGCTTCTCCCTCTAATTAAACTTGTCTCGCTGAATATTTCTCAATTCTGTTTCTATATTTTTCTGCGGCATCATGGTAAATAAGAAGCGTTACTCATTAATGCAGCCGCAGCCACTCAGTTGACTCGATGAATTATTCATGTGGGGTTTGGCCAGCCAGCTCTCCCGAGATTTCCAGCGACCTTATAATTTACTCGGGTTCTTTTCCGTCCACAAGTGGCACACTTATTTCTAGGATTGGTTCGTCCCTCTGCTTTCATACACATAATTGATCTGAAGGACCTGGAATATGGGGGTTCCCTGGCCCATTAAGTGATTCCAAATGGTCAAATGACTTGGCAAAGGATGAAGGGGAAGGGAGGGTGAAAATATAACAGGTGTCGGGATATGGCAGAGTTTCCACAGGAAATAGAATTCAAGACAACAGATTAGGGATGGTCCTGGGTACTTTTCTGTCTAATTATGTTATTTGGCATTAAGTATTGTTCGTTTAATTTGTTTAAAGTAAGGCAGGGAGTCAGGAAAGTGATCTTTAATTACTTTTTAAGTAAAGATAAATTTTTAAATTAATATAAAACCAGTTTAGTATTTAAATAAATCAATTTAAGCTAAGTTTATACTTGGTTCTTAGATATAGTCACAAAATTTAAGCTGCAACCCAACCAATTACCAAAAATTATCCCTGCTTAGCGACCCCAAAGGCTCTCTGAGCCCTCGGTTCGGCTAGCAAAGTGAACATTTTGCGCAAAATTGCATTGCCGAGTTGAACAATGATTTATGTGGCAGCCGGCCGCACCTACATTTATGCCACCGCGTGGCCATAAATCACACCAAAAACGCAAAGCTGCGATTCTACTGCAGACCTGGCTAAAAGCAAGCCAGTCAGCCGGGCCAGTTGAGAGCCGGCCGAAGTGTCTGTCAGAAAGTCAGAAACGGGCAAAGTCAGAAGTCTGGGCAGACAACAAATTGATATTTTTAACATGCGAGTTCAAATAGATAAAGTCAATTGATGGACGGACCGAGTGCAGAGCCGCAAATAAGAAGAAAAATCAGTAGCGGTCCCCAAGACAACCGCTCGAGAGAAGTCTCGCATGGCATGACAATTAGCCGACCCACAGGGGCCCAGCCTGCCCACTGTGACGCCTCCTTGGGACAAAGAGCCCAACACCAAAGGCACTGCACAGTGGGGACGCTGTTGATGACAGGACTCTCAGAAAATAAATCACAAATAATAATTAAAATTGATTTTTATTTAATGGGAGTATTTTTTCTGAGAAGTAATTGATAAGAAATTTATTTGACATTTATTATAAATAATAATTTAATTTAATAATAATAACAAAATAACATTATATGTTAATGTTCCAAATAAAAAATGTATAAGTAATCAATATTATTGGCCAGCAGTTAGTAAAGATAATATATTAAATTTTTTAAACAGTATAATTATTTAATTAATTTCCTTAAAAAAATTGTTAATTTCTTGTTGATGTCTTGATAGTTCTTATAGCTTAGGTAATCGATTTTTAGCCACTGTAACTTTTCGCTGTCAATTTGTTTGCCTCCCCCTTGCCACCGAGTACGTAAGCCCCTTCCTCTAGTTTTGCTCGCACTCTTGTCACAAATTGTGCAAATTTATTTTACGCGCTAAATGCAAAACGTGCCCGGCCAGCTAAATGGCTAAAAATTACAACTCAAAGGGAATCTTTGCTTAGCCTTCCATCTATTGTCAATAAAAGAAGCTGCTGGCTCCCCATTTTCTTCTTTTTTAAATGCTGCTCTTAACTTCCTTGAACTGTGGGCCCACCCACAAATTCTCTCACACGCACAGTGTTGAGGAGCTATAATTTAAAAATAATATTGGTTATGTGGGAATTTATAACAAGTATCTGCTAACTAAGTGGTAATGAATCGTATAATTTTGTCTATAATTTGTATTAAATTGTTATTAAATTTTTAATTTAGAACTAATTTTTATAAATTATTTTAAATGAGCTTGAGAAATTGTTATTTATTTAATGAAGAAGCAATATAATCTTAAGAATACTCACACAGAAAAATACTATTTTGACGGTTTGCTTTTAAATTAAATTAATTAACAAGCAATTTATATTATTTTGCAAATAAAAGATATACAAAAATATTGCTTAAAATATACCCAGAATAGCTAGAAAGTAGCCAAGTTAGCATAACAGATCACACACACTTTTGAAATGAAGGAAACTTTGGCCAGGCTTTTAATTTGCGAGAGCCCCTTCTTAGCTTTGGCTGCCTAACAATGCGTGAAGTTTGTCGCCGCTTTTGATGGATTATAAAGGGGAGTTGGTAACTTTTTGCTGAGGATGGGGCTTCTAACTTGCCTCAACACTTTTGCCCTTTGTGTGCCTGTAATTATTAATGTATGGCAGGCATTTTCTTTTATTTTTGGTTAAGCATTATGCAATTTATTTCAGGTCTAGCGCTTGACAAGTTTTCTGTACATTTTATGCCCCGATGAACAAGCCTTTTTTGATTAATTAGGAGTTTAGAATGCGAGATGATTGAAGGCTTCGAAAGGGGTGCTTTAATTATTAATTGCCTTTAAGTGGGGTTTTATAACGGAACAAATCTTTTGTACTTCTGGTCTTTTCTCTATTTTAATTCTTTAAAAATCTCTTTACACTTGCCAACATATTTATGCAGACACACACACGCATATGCGCCACCTAATAGGGCTTAAAGAGCTTATCTCACTTTTCCTCGACCCTCTTCACTTAATATTTTTTCGTCTGAGCTTACAAATGACCACCGGTGGCTCCTGTTTTTTGTTTGCTTTGTACTGGCTTTAGTTTTTATATTAAATTTGCTGCCGTCTGGACGCTGGCCATTAAAAGCGATGCTGCAGACTGCAGGCAAAGGGAGAAAGATACCTTTTACGTAAATCCCAGAAGGAAATTAAAAGCCAAAATGAAGTTGCAATGGGAGGAAAAAAAATAATCGCAAAAATAGAGAAAAAGTTCCAACAGTGGCCATCCAGAATTTATCGTCATATTTACAAAACAGCAGTGCACTTGGGTCGTCAAAAACACCGTATTAGGGATAAAATGCCAAAGAAGTTTGACGTAGGACTTATAGTATCCTGGAAACTGAAATATTATATTTTGACATTTAACAAATAAAAATAAAATACTAATTCGAATTATTAATCTGTAAAATCATTAATAAACATATGTACATATAGAAAAAAGTACCACTAGGAAAGACTTATTCATTGTATTTATTTATACTGCTTAATCTGGATGCAATGTCGAACTTTAAAATATTTTAAATTTGTTAACAAAACGAAAATACCCCAAAATTAAAGGGTATTGAATAGAGAGCGAAGCAGGATGTCGGGACTGACATCTGAGTGACGCAGCCGCGGGTGTCATGTCCCCAGTATTTGTTTTTGCTTGGCTTTTACTTTATTTTTCCTTTTTATTTACCAAAAAGTCAAACAAAGCACACAATTAAAATGGATCTGGCGGCAAAAGTCGCGAAAAACTCACTCACATCGTTTGTTTTTGTTTTTCGGTGATTAATGTGTCTTTAGCGTTTTCCGTCGCACAGAGTTATGATGATTACTTTGACCACGCCCCCTGTTACCTCGCAGACACCTGTCTAAACACCTGAATATTTAAGCAGATTTTTACCTAGATATGCATTTAATAGGAAAAATACAAAAGATCAATTAAGGGAAACCCAACTAATATTTAATTAACTGAGCTTGCCTTTAAATATCGTTGTGATCCGATATCGAAAAAATGTTTTCTTTGTGTCAGGAAAATTAAATAATACTCAGTTAAGTTATATAAATTCCTTATTTACATAGCGAAATTTAATTATTTTGTTTCGATTATTATTATAAATTACATTGTCTTTGCATGTGACGCCTTTACATATAAAAGTCATAATTTTCGCCACATTCACCCCCGTTTTACCCGGACTTTTGCAGACATTTAGTCGTTGGCTAATCATAAAAAATATTAAGCGCTGATTTTGACGCGACATTTTTAACGTTCGAGCGTGCTAATGAGTTTCTGTCAAGTTATTCTGTCTGGCTCCCTCAGTCCGAGTCCGAGTCCGCTGCTTTGTTAATTAGTTCTTCCGCTCCAGAAGTATTTAAGGCTTACGTGCTAGAGTAATATTTTTCCTCCTTTTTGGGGGTTTGTCCCCCGACATGCGATTAATAAATAAATGCTTCGGACCTTGCGTGACGGTGTCCCCAGTCGGTCCTTAAATGCCTTTTGTTTGTAATTTGTTTATGGGTTCATTTCCCAGCGGTCAATTGCTCGGCTCGTCTGTGATTTTTTTGGTTTTGTTTTAAATTTTTCTCCACCTAGCTTGCCCCTTTTGTTTTATAAAAAACATTTTTTTTATACGTACAAACACCTTTTCAATTAGCCAGGCCGCACTTAAAATCCATTTCAGGCGTTAATTTCTGATGGCACAAAAAGCGTTTAAGCTTCGCTGAACTGGCAAGTGACACCTGCCACCTAAACACCTTGAATGAAAGCCCGCTCCTTTAATTCCCCCATTTCCGGAAGGGTTTTTCCACATGCCATCTGACGATTTTTAATTGAGCGCGCAGACGTGGGACATAAAAAAAGTGGAGCTGATTATTTCATTGGAAAAGGTCTCGCATTATAATAAAAGGGAAATACCTCGAATTATAATAAAATGGAAATACCTAATAAGGTTAATTTTAGGTAAAGTGCTACAAATTGATTTCAGGCATGAAAAAAGGATGCAGATACTTAGTTTAGGAAAAAATATTAAAGCCTGAGAGGGAAATCGAGTTGTAATAAGTGTGGATTTACATTTAAAAACTCGGCATATACTAAATATATATAAAATGTTAATCAAAGTTAGTAAGCGCATCTTCAAATACATATTTAAATATAATTTGATATAGCTAGATCATTTTTGTAATATAATTAAATAAATTGTTTGTTTTTTGACCCTTGATCGAGTTTAACTAGGTTAGTATTAGCTTTTCAAATGTGCAAATAAAAAAGCTATTTCTTACTGGCTAAGAAAACAAAGATTTACTTTAAAGAAAAACCTTAGATAAAAACTTAATTAAACTCACCTTAAAGTAGTCTTACCATAAGCCACTTCCCAATAATGTCTTTATTTTGCGGAGAAGGAAAATAAAATAACTTTTAGGTCAATGAGTACTTAACCTTATCAGGAAGTCGTATACTTGATGGTGTAAATTACCTACTAAATCTCGAAATTTCTCCTGCCACAAGACTCCGACACCAAATATATTTCCTAATAAAAGAACGGTAAAAAGCCTGGCGATCATTTGAAATTCACACGCCTCTGAGTCATCCCAGGTTGATCTCTCCCCACCTTCCTCGACCAATTAACAATGCAAACAAATCATTGGACCCAACAACAAGTTCAGAAAATTTGTATTTGTAACATTGCCACAAAAAATTAAAAAAAAAGAGTCCGGACAGAGAGACGAATCCGAAAAATGACAAACATATCTCTGGATGTATCTCTCTTTATGTTGTATCTTTGTATCTGCTGGATGTATCTGCTGCACGTCTCATTGTCATTAACCCCGGTCCGAGCCGGGCTATGGTAGAAACCTTTCTCTCAATCTCAACTTTTGCGCCTGTGTCATCTAATTGACATTTGTTAATAGTTTTTCTTTCCATTTTCCCTTTGGTGCGACCATAAAAGGCGTTTGTTCATGAAAATTGTCTGTAATTTTTTTTATTGCCAGCCCATCTCTGTATCAGTCAGTGTTCGTCTGCATTGTGTTGACTAATCATTTTCAGTTCATCGTTTTGTTATTGTTCCGATTCTTATCTAGTTTCCAAAAAGAATAAAAAGTAACAACCGAACCTTCGACCATCGATCAGTGGGGTTAGAGTAGAAATGTCCAATATAATTGCTTACAATTTCAGAATTGTAAATGCAAATGGCATAATTGGAGATCTTCTCTGATTTTCTGCCTTTCCTCTGGTCAATCCATCGATCATTAATCACAAGTGACGATCGTTCAATGGGCAGTTGTCTTTCGATTGGCCTTAA
The DNA here is from genome assembly GCA_018874455.1 of Drosophila trapezifrons. Classification (NCBI taxonomy): domain Eukaryota; kingdom Metazoa; phylum Arthropoda; class Insecta; order Diptera; family Drosophilidae; genus Drosophila; species Drosophila trapezifrons. The sequence goes on along the minus strand of JAEIIF010015708.1, from coordinate 9,628 downwards.
ATGGAGTTCAGTTAATGAGCGGGCCAAGGATCAGGTTTACGGTAGCGTTACATTATTTTGAAGATAAGGTTTTTCGGGATTGGAAAAGTAATTAAATCAGTGCTGACTGAAAATAGAAACTGATAATGATTTTGGTTGTTCTTAAATCACTTAATGTTTATAAATAAATAAAATAAAATACATTTATTAATGGAAATCTTGATGAAGGAGTTATAGTTAATTTTCTGTACTTAACCTACTACTACTACTATTAAGTACTTATCAAATTACAATTTACATAAGAATGATTTAAGTGTATTTCCTAAATTCTTTTTCGAAATAACATTGCCTAAATCTAAGCGTTGGTTATTTTATATTGCTCAGAATATAAGTAGTGTCTCCCAGATTATTTATTTAATGGTAGGCACCTTTCCCTATAAAGATCATTACTATTTAGCTTAAGATAATTTTCCTATGATTTATAAACATATATATAATTGTGCCATTTCACTGCAGGACCCCAGACCAACCTAAAAAGCAATTAAGACCTGAGACCATTTCAGTCCTAGAACCAGATCGCACCCAAAGGGGAAAGGCGAAACGAAACCACTCACGAGGGTAAATCTAAGCAGCTCATTGCTCATCGCAGACGGCGGCAATCAAATCAGCCGAAACTTGTTATCGCCTCCTTTGACTGACACCCCGGCAAATTAATGGGCCTCCCACACACACAGCACACTCACCACACACACACTCGGGAAATGCATTTGCTGCCGGCGCGCTTTGGGAGATTGCAACCGACTTTCAGGTGGCCCTCGGATTTGAAATATGTAAAGCATATAAATTATGTGACAGCCCAGACCGGGCGACAAACTGTGAATGAATCAAAGGATAATCCAATTTATTTTACATTATATGCAGCTCCGACTGCAGCTGCACCGCCCAGCCCTGCCTTGGCCTGGCCCATTGTGCCAAGACGGAGATACAAAGATACTTCAAAGGTGTCAGATGAATGCAACGAGAGGTATCTGGGGGGAGAGGAGTCGGATAGGAGATTGGGGATTGCACTTTCAGGCAATCAATACGTTTTTGTCTTTAATGTAATTTACTGCTTATAATTTGCAGCCTGTGAGATGCTCGAAAGCCGGGTTGGAAAATGAGGATGATTAGGGTAAATGATGGGATGAAAATTTGTGTGGGTTGTGGGTTTGTTGGCTCTTTTTGGGAGTTAAGAAGGATAAGCTTTATGTCTCATTCCTTTAGGTAATAGGATACTAGAATGCTTCTATTCAAATTAACCCGATGAATTAAATTTACTTAATTAAGATAAATTAGAAATGTTTAAGAAATAACAGCTTCTGGGTTTGGATATTGAACTTTTCCTTGACTTAAGGATTTATTTATATTTGAGATATATAAGGCAATTACATTCTTAACTTATAGTTACGATTTTTTACCTTTTTTTTTAAGGATAAATGACCTTAAACATAAATTCAGCTGCCCACAAGTCACCTAAAGTGTGGTTTTCACCCAAACCCCTTTGCTAGAGCCTTTTCTTTTCGCAAACCTTTGTATCCCTTTGAGAAAGAATATTTTACGCTCAACTAACTTTGCTGAAAGGGAATAAAGACGGGCGAATCTGTGCGAAATCCATAAACATGTCAGTCACACTTAACCCCGCGGGTCCAAGGAGCTAAATCATCAGCCACATCAGCGGGAGAGCGACATTGGACCGGGTCCTCGAGCCGAACCTGAGATCCTGGACCACAATCCTGATTTGCTTTGATTGCCTTGCGGCTGAATTATTATTTTGAAGTCAGCAACTGTTACTCTTGCCGCTTTGTCTTGCCTTTTTATAATTTTTTTCAATCTATATATGTATATATTTTGCTCCCCAACGTTTATTATGATTTTGCGGAAATGTTTTAAGGCAAAACGGAAATTTATGCACATCGCATATGTCAACAGCTCCCTGGAAAAAAATCAAATAAAATTTGTACAGAAGAGAAAAGAAATTTGCATATTTGCATTTCAATTTGCTGCGTCCATGGCTAAGGGGTGCTCGATTTGTTCTCTGCTTTCGGATTTAATTGTCAATAAAAATTCGCCAAGCGGAAAATTTGTTGGGCAAACAAACTGAAATTGAAATGTTCAGTTTATGTCTGGGAAAAGTCTGGGAAAATTTTTGGTTTTGCATTCAAAAGTAAAAGACAGTCGATTGAAGATCCCATTATGCATGGGAATATCCTTAAAGCATTCTTTTTCCGGTTTTTACTATATCGAAGGGAAGAGAGTCGCAGACGTTTAAATCTTAAATTATATGTATTAAATAAATCTATAAAGTGTATAAAAATCAAGATGTATATTCGTGAGTCTTCTTTCCTTAACAAATCTTTCGTTTCTTACATAGAGAAAAGGGGAAGAGATTTATTTGATATGGGGGACACACAGCTCTCTGCTCGGTTCCTGTTCTTGTAATTTTGCAATTTACATTGCAGGCTTGGAATTTACACTTGCAGGCAATTAATAATGCTGCATTAGGACCATCCATAAAGCAGACAAGCCCACTCACATCCCTGACAATTAAGCTGGATAATTAAGTTTACCGTTCATTGGCTTTGCCCGAACACACACACACTCGCACACCCACTGGATCCCCATCCCCTCTTACTGCAGATTCTATGACGGATTACATCGAGTGAGGAGGACGGGACCCGGTTCCGAATGTCCCCTCACTTTGGAACATGAAAATCGCACATCATGCCATGGCCATGGAGATGGCAAATAGAAGCCTTAGATTTTGAGTGCATTTTCAAATCAACCAGGACATTTTCACCGGAAATTCTTCCTTTTCCCAGCGTTTTGCCACCGGACATGTGTCTGCATTAATCAACAACTGTCCATGTTGCTGAATTTTTGATGGCAGTTAGAAAACACTGAACCTGCATTTGGGTCTCATAGTTACTTTGAGGGGAATATCAATTGATTGAGAGGTTCAAGAAACAATAGTTTAGCAAGTGGTCAAAAATTGCAATTTTAAAAAAAAATGCTGATTTATAATATTCCTTACTATCTGTCTTTAATATAGTTTGTATGTTAAATAAAAATTATACATGTATATTTTATGGCCTTTATTTAAGCAAGGTGTCAAGCTTAACTTTTTCCTTTAAATAAAACTATTAATTTTTCCTAAATTCATAAAAGTTATAATCCTTTAAGATAACTTTTAATCACAAAGCACCCTTGCTCACTTAACAAGTATGAATCATCATTATTCTCAGCGCAGCAAATTCGATCTATAAAACAGTCTCTTTCGACATTAAAGGATTACCCATCCAGCACACCTCGGCTGACATTAAGTTCGTGTCCTGTCATCAGTCATTAAAGATGCCATTGCTAGACGCAATTAAAACCATTCAGAATGAACATTTCATTGCCCTGAATGACTGAACGACTTCTCCTGGCAGTCACTGTTCTCACCCTGACTGTTTTCCCGGAAATTTTCACCAAAAAGCGACAACAGGGACAACATTGTCGTAAACCTAGCCTGACATTAAGATAACTTTTAATCATCATAAAAAAAAAGATGCAAGAACGAGAGTGCAAAAAACGAGTCAAAAATCAAATCCTGCTTGCCGGCTGCCGTGCAACGTAAGCGGCTTTCCGTGTTGCCGCCGGTGCAGTGTTGCATGATAAAAACCCAGAGAAAAACAGAGCGAAAAAACTTAAAAACATTTCAGCCAAATATTTTTACACGGCCAAACAAGAAAATAAAAGGAAAATGTAAATATCTTTGGACAGACTTACTGACTCCTGATTCCCAGTTATTAAATTGTTTCGGTAGCTTTGCATCGGGGCAACCGTCGAAACGGAAATGTAATGAAAATTCAATTAAAAAATGGCATTTGCCAGATTTTACTTCCTGCGTTTCGGTCTGGCCAGGGGCGAATTCCATCGAGGGGATGGACAAAAGGGCTCTGATGAGTTACAGTTTGGGGCAATTCAATGGGATTGCAAACTCATTTCGGTTGGCCAAATGGGAATGCAAGTGTTAAAGGATTCAACGTGGAAGTAATTGGAATGGTACATCAAATTTAAGAAATATTTTTAAGGCTCTTTAAGTGCAACTTACAGTTTGATTTTAAACAAATGTTAAGTAAAGAAATAAAGAGGTAAGCATTCACTTAATTCTATCTTCTTATAAAAAATGTATTAATAATGTCACAGAAAAAAATTCCAATGAAATCAGTAACTAAAGATACTGCATTATTTTTTGCATTAATGGCTGCATTTATGACGTTGTAATGACTTGTAATTATTGGAAATACATTTGTCAATTAACGAAATATGATAATGTCATGAAAGACAAATACATTCTCAACAAAAGTGTTAACTAAAAAACTTGTATATTTATACAAAAAAAAAACCAAAGTAAATCATAACACATTCCGGGTGTTACCCCAAGCCTAAAAATAATATAAAATCGCTTGTAAAAAAGTCGACATAACATGTAATTTCACTTATCTGACATAATGTCATCGGCTCGGAAATCGTCGTTACAACACACGCATTACCCAAACCAAAAAGAGTCAAATAAAAATTTCACATATAAATTACGCAAAAAAAAGAGAGGAACGCACAACACACATAACATAACATATATCCTTGTGTAGAATTACCCCTTATCGCTAAGAAGAGTTGACTTGTGTAACGAATAAAAGTCGGTTGATAAGCCCTATAATGCCAACCCCTTGACAAAAAGGGTGTCATGCCAAACTGCGTATGCTAATCACACGCCAAAAGACACCCAATCCAAATCCCATTCCCGTCCCGGAGTAAATCGCTTTCAACATGCTTAAGCACCAACCAACGAGCCAAAGATTCATTCCTGCTTTCTTCCTTTTTCTTATATTTATATAATTTTTTTTTTTTGGCTTGCCTTCCTGGTTTTGTGTTGGTTTTTTATAGCCTGGCGCCGCTTGAATGATTTTTATGGGTTGTGTGTCTCCTGGCTAGAAGGAAAAGAGCAAAACTGATTTGCATGTCTTTCTTTTTCCTTTTTTTTTTGGTGGAATCTTCTTTTCTATTGTGGCATTAGAATTTTGTTTTCATACTCTGCGAACCAAGGGTTAACATTGATTTCAGATTAGATTGGCAATTGGAAAGGAAGGGAAGCCTTGAAGATGTGTGTATGCAAATGAAATAGGATATTATTGGGATGTGTTTTCCCAGGATATGGGCTATTTTGCTCTTGACTTATTTTTTAAATATTTTTAAATATTTTATTCTTCTAAAAACGTTATGGATGCAAAGCAATTAGCAGATACACTATTAAGTATCAGAAATTATTGTCCAACAATTTGTACAATTAATTAATTCTATATGGTTTCTAGTCACCTTTCTAAGAGTACAAAGATGTTCTCCTTTAAAACGAAAAATAACATTAGCAAGCACTAAATAATTTCTCCACTTTTTCCTTTTCTTTTTTAAATTTATTTAGGTATTTTTATTTGCATATATGCAATAATTTACAGACAAACCGTAGAAGTACAAACGTTTTAGCTCTTTTTTTAGGATTCCTTTTTTCATGGTTAGTTGAGCGTTGCCTATAAATATCGGATTTTGCACCCTTTGAGCGAACATTGGAGTAACATTTAATAAGCAGTAAAACTCACTTGGTTCTTGGTTTTATTTTTGGGCTCCCCCAGGGAGAGATTTCCCTAGCTCCGAGCACGCTTGTCTTTTTACCATTTTCTGTTTTTTTTTTTCAATTTCAAGAGCCATTAAAGAGTGTGCATGCAATTAAGTCGAGTGAAAATTTCATAAAGATAACAATCGACAAGAACAAGAAATAAACATGGCAGGCAGATCGGATCAGATCACCGCTGGCACAAGACCAAGACAGACTGGAGCAGGGAAACCTGCCCATGCCCCTGTCCCTCGTCAGTCAGTCAACACTTCAAATAAAAACTTGGACCAGGGCCTACATTAATTTGCGTTTAAAAACAGTTTTTAGATGGCATTAAAAGCAAACAGCACGGACTGGGACTGGGACTGGGGGCCCCCGAAAGAGGGAGCAGCGCGCACTCGGATCGGGACTAGAGACCATTAACAAAGTGTCTCCAGATGTGAGGATCGGATCGGATCCCCGCACCTTCCACGGCAGCATCGTATTTAACATAACATAAAAAGATGAAAAGTTTATTATGATTGTTGCTGGTGTGGCGGCTGTTGGCTGGCTGTTGTTATTAGCTTAAAGAAATGGTTATGGGACGAGCGCACGCCATCAAATGTCAAATGCCAACAGTCACAGTCGTCCGTCCCAAAGGCCGATGATGATGATTATTATTATGCCAGAGAGCAGCAGCCACTGCGAGGGTAGGCTGAGTAATTTAATCAGATTCTTAAATCTTGATCATATTCAAACAAATAAAATACAATGAAGATGAAAGGATTATCATGCCTTATTATTAATTTAATTACTTTTATATTTATCAGAGATAGTAGTAGAATCTTAATATTATCTTTTATATTTTTGAACATTTATTTTAAGTATTTATTTTTGTTATATTTATTTTCCCTGTAAACTTTAATATCCACCCGCGTGCCATGATCTTGTCATAAAACGTTCAGAGTCATCAAAGTTGCACTTTATGCGAAACGATCGTTGTTGGTGTGTGGCTGTGTTTGTTGTTCTTTTTTAAGTTGTGTTTCTTTAATTTTTTTTTATCTTTTCTTAGTTTTTTTTTTTTTTGCTGTTTGCGTTGTCGCTGCACGTGTTCGTCGTCATTAGCATTAGCGGGCCTGTTGTATTAGGCGAGAACAGACAACCGAGGAAAAAGATCAGACTTCTTTGCTGTTTGCTCTTTGCACTCAACATAATCATAGAAATTATGTGGCTCCCATTTTCCCCGCTTTTCCCCAGTTTTCCACAGTTAAATGGTGTTGGCATCGCGTCATAAGCCGCCGGCTAATAGGCCCGCATGGGGTCGTCTCTTGGTTAAGATCGTGCATCTGCTGAATGCCTGCCCTTGGGGAAGCACTCGTGGTGCGACTTTTGTGCAGATGAACTCACATCTGCTTGCCATAGAAATAAAGTCCAAGCATTACGAGATTGGGGAAATATAAATATAAATATAGGTTCGATAACAAACCATAAAGCGGTAGTGGAACAGTTAGTTTGACGGCAGCTAACTAATGGCTTTATTTGGTGATCACAATACTTATGGAGCAGAACGGGAGCTTATGAGATCTTAATGAAGTTTAAGCTTCAGGGGATATGGGAAGTGGAAGTGGGGTTTACTGAGTTCTTTTTAAGAATGGTAGAAAGGTTGAAAGATTCTTGAATGGATCGCGGAGGAGAAAGAGAATGTTTTTGGAGAATAAATCGGGCTTTAAAGGAAATAAGCCTATTTAAAGTGATGTAAATAGGATTTATGTTTCATCTGATTGTAGAGGCTACGAACAGATAAAACATAAATCGTATTACTTTGCTGATAAAAAAGGTCTCTATTTGGCTTTTTTACAAAAATTATACTCGCTTGCATTTTAATGTTTTAAGTTCTATTATACTAATTTCTATGTATCCTGATTCATTTTCCTTTAGTGATTTTAAAAATTGTTAGGTCTATTTCCTTTTTAGTTTTAGAATTTAAAACTTATTAATTTCATATTTTTTGGAGAATGATTAAATCAAAGTTTATAACTACTAAACCACCCCTTAAATGGCAGCTTGATCTTCCCTTTGGAGCATTTGTAGATTTATAAATACTTCCATCTCCATCTCTCAATCGATTGTAACCAAATCCGTGAATGTGTTGTGCCATCAGTCGATGGTCTTATCCCCAAAAGATCATTTATTGTGGAGGCAAAACACATTTAATATGCGGCTGGCTTTTGACAAGCCGAAGAGCGCCTCGAGTGTTGTCACAGAAGGCATTACATGGATTTATTTTTCCCAGTTTTTCCCCGCTGTGCTGCTGTGTTGCTGTGTTTTTTCCCCTGGTGGCCAAGTGGCATGAAACACTTGACACTTGCCGCTGACTTGTGGCATAAGCCCTGACATGTGCGCTGCCTTGGATGCTCCAGCTCCAGCTCCGGCTTCTGTTTCGGTTTCTGCCGCCAGAGATCATCTTATTTCAAGATCTTTCCACGGAAAATTTGTTTGCCGCTCGCTGATTGCCTGTCGGTTGTTAGAAAAATATTACTTTTCCCTATGTACATACGTACATCGGGGACCGAGGGGGCTATATAGAAGAACCGCTGCCGCTGTCTGTCAGTCGGTGGTGGAGTTCTCCTTGAGTGAAAGTTGATGTGCATGAAAAGTTTTAATTGCGCGTCGAGTTTTGCCCAGCATCTCTGGGTGGCAGGGTCTTGCATTATTTTTTTGGGTTTTCTAATACCCTGTAGCTCCAGGAATGAAAATTAATTTTTAATCTTCATAAAATCTTGGGTTCTTAAATGATTTCTCCGCAGCTTACTATGTTAAGACAACATATTTATTTAGCTTTTAATAATGTTTTACTGTGTTTATAAAAATAACATATCAAGAAGACTTTAAGTTTAGGGATTTGGCAACGGAAATACCTTTAAAAAAATCTTAAAATATATTTGTAAAATATATTACATTAATGCTTTGCGGCAAGTTTCTAGGACATTTTCTTTTCAATTTTAGTACGTACAATTCCTGGGTATCCCCTATTCCTCACATACCATTCTTCACTTTTTATTGAGAATAACATTAAAGCTAACAGTAATTTTTTGGGTCATTTTTCGACTAATAGCCTCAAAACGATAAGAGCAATCTTCCGAGTACAGACAAATAAATAAAAATCTAAAAGTGAGGCAGCATCTTAGCTTCGTGTCAAGTGAAGTGTGGCATGTGCTGAGATGTCTTTCTGGAGTTGAACTCTGCGGGGGCTGGAAAATTAAAAGGGCACGAGCTCAAATCATTTGAAATAGATGCTGCGTAGGATCTTCGAAACCCAAAGTCGTAGGAGTAACTCGATCTGGAGGAGAAGCAAACGCTTATCTAAGATACAAATCGAAAGGCTACTTTCTTTATTTCTAATTCATGACACGTGCGGTCTGCAGGATGGTTTAAAGAGCATAAAAAACCTCTTTTGATAACCCAATTATGAAGGGTTTATGGTAAGAGTTATTTCACAAATTAAATAGAAAATGTAAACTTATTAGTAATGCTTACAATAAATTGTTGAAGTGAGGATGCAAAAACATTAATGTCACTATCGATAGAATCGATGTTTTAAAAAACAGTGAACATCGATGTTTTTTTCAAACATCGAATTTTTTCTATTTATTAAGAATTGTTACAGTTTTTTACAGTAAAAATACATTAAGGCGGTTCCTCGTGGCAAAAGGGACAGGTTCTTGGTCATAACAAGTGAGGTACAGTCGCAGCAGTTGTTACTTTATGCTTTGACTATTGTATTGCGTTTTAGACCATGCTTCTTCTTCGTCTGTTGCTTCGTCGTTTGGTATATGCTTGTTTTTCTGAAGATTTTGTTATGTTTTTAGTTGAATAAATGTACATATGTTTATATTGAGGTTCAGCAAAATAATAATATGATTATGGCCTTATGAAACAGGGCACAAGTTTTCATTAATTAGAGTTTTCATTAGAGGCTTG
>JAEIIF010015706.1:0-11298 GCA_018874455.1 Drosophila trapezifrons | reverse complement strand
TAGACACCTTTTAAAGTGATTTAAAAACCCTAGTGATTTCTGGAGCACCCCAGTATATATCATTTTTTCTGGCTCTCCTGAAGTTAAAAAAATTTTAAATCTGTAGAGAAGGTGCCCAAAAGTAGGCTTTAAATTAATTGTCAATTAAATTTAAATAAATATTACATAATTATGTTATAAGAATAAAAACTCTTCCTATGTTAGGTATTTTTTAAGGAGATCGGGCATGTCCCTAGTCCCCCTAGAAGTGTATACTAATCGTCGAGGCTCTACTGCAGATAAAGACGGGCGGCTGTGGCCACATATCCCCGGACCTATATGTATATATATTTAACAAAAAAACAAACAACCGGCAATAACTACCGCGGACGGACGAGCAAAGCAGCGCAAAAAGGCTGATAGCGCATAAGTGCACAACAGCAACAGCAACAACAATAACAACAACAGCAACAGCCATAGGAAAAGCAGGAAAAACAAAAAGAAAAACAAAAACAAGCGGCAGGCGATGGGAGCTGGAACGAGGAAAATAAAAATAAAAACGGCTAAACGCGAACCAGGCAAAGTGCAGCAACTGATGGCTGGCTCCTCTCTCGTTTTGGCCCGTTCGGCTGGCTCTTGTTCCTGGCAATGCTAAATAAACCCCAAGCTCACACCCGCACACACTCCGCCGCGGCACACACACAGCACACACATTCGCAGACTGTGACACAACATGTAAGCTTGCATACATGCAATTTGAGTAACCGCATTTTATCACGTAACCCATTTGTCTTAACCACTTTGTTGCCAACTTGCAGTGTGATGCTTTGGCCAAGTGGCAGTGGCGGCGCAAGAAAACCAGCAATGAGGTTGCCACGGCGGTGGGTAGTGGCTCCAGTTTGGGGCCATCGCACAGCACAAATGCATTGCCATGTTTCAAGCTTAATCCGCATCCCCCGCACACACACACACACACACACACGCTGGCAAGAAATGCCGGATTTAAGCCCAACATTTACGTCAAGTAGATGTGGGTTTTTATATGGCCCTGCCTCCGACTCACTCGCTGTCTTTTTTCTCTTCCCTTTCCCTTTCCCTGGGCCAGGACTCCGCCCACAACTCATTCGCTTAATTAGTACTTCCGGCTCAGTGCAGTACATTTCCTTTGTTTATTACTAGCCCCACCCCCGCGCACTAACTAACGACAGGACATGGGTCTGGCATCAAGTCTGCCATCCGTCCTTCCTCCGCCCGTTTGTAGGTCAGGGGAGCAGCAGTGGGGCCTACTTATATGCACTTGGCTGGCTCTCCCAGATTGGAGTTAATGTCAGCCAGCCAGTCAGTCGAGCAGCAAGCGATTTAAATATTAAAATAAATTATCTCAAGGACAATGCAATCAATATGCTACGAAGTGCAAGCAAATATCATTAAAAGCAAAGTGGCAAGGCTTGGTCCTTCTTTGCCAGGGTACACAGGAAGAAATAGGAAAGGTAAGTGAGTATAAAACATTCAGAAACAGAAGGTATTCCCAAGACAAAGTAATATGTATTTTTTCGAAGTCTATTACAGTCTTTTTAAGCAGTTCCCTTGATCTTAAACGTCACACTATTTGATGTAAAGATCTTGCCATCATATCTAGTAAGTTTTTAAAGGCAGGACTGATATTTTAGGTGTTCAGCTTAACTGAATTCCCCCAAATTCCATTTATTTGAATGGGCAATCTCACAGACATTTGTTTTCTCCATGTAGCGACAACTGATGCCGGTTACATCTTTACAAACCAAGCACGAATTGCCCAAAATTTCGCCTGACTGCTGAGAGATTGCTCGATTGCTGCGAGTTGCAGTGGCAACAATTACGCTTCATTAAATCGCAAGTGCAATTGCTTGCCGGCGAGTCACGTCGGCTGTTCTGCCGCAATTATGCAAATAATACCATCGCCCGAATATTGCAAATAAATGCTGAATTGTTTGGCGGAAAAAACAAAACCAAAATCGAACAGAGGGCGTATGGAATTCGGTTGGGACTGCGGTAGACCGTGAAATGCAATAACATCGAATGGAAATAGTTTTCCACTTGCTCTCCGCTGACTTTGAACTTCGCTAATGAAATATTTGTTCGGCTATGTGATGGTCGTAGTTATGGCGGGCTCACCTGCATTGGAATGGGACAGCAGGTTGTTGAAGAATGTGCCAATTGCTGTTGCGTCGCCGGGTTCGGGCTCCCCAGAACCATCAGCCGCGGGCTGTGTCTGCTCTTGTTGCTGCTGTTGCTCTTTGCTGCCTGCAATGGTGATTTCGGCTTCGAAATCGATGCTGTTGAAAGATTCATTGTCGATGTCACTCAAATGCTGGGATTTGTCATCGCTGCCGGCGAGCAGATTCTGCAGAGATGACTGATGCTGCGGTTTAGGCAGCCCCCCGACATCGGCATCAACATCAATCAGTTTATCGTCCGTAGTTGTTGCCGTTGTTGCGGGCAATTGCAGTGCCGCTGACAGCGACTGTTGTTGTTCATTTAGTTGCGACAGGGTTGTAAAGTCATCACACTCGGCGCTCAGCAGCTCCATGTCGTCGTCATCGTCGTCGTCCATGTCATCATCGTCGCCCTGCCGCTCCTCGACGGAGGCCACACACTCGCTGATGCTGCGTGCGGCATTCCTAATGTGGCCGCGGTGCGCCTTCGCCCCTGCAAAATGGAGAGAGTGCGGAAAGAGTGTGGGTTAGCCTTACAATGTGTGTAAATATTTGTGCAGGAATCCGCTGGCGGCGAATGCAAATGCAAATTTGGCCTGACCTCGTTGCTGCATCCATGTGCCGCCCCGCCTAAAAGCATGCACTAATAATTTTCATATGTGCATTGTGTGTGGGTGTCTCCATCAGCCCGTGCAATTGCTCAATTTTCTTGATTTCGGCATGGTCTGTCTGTCGGTTGGTCTCCCTTCTCGCCCCGTGTGTCCTCCTGTCCTCCTGTCCCCCCAGTTGCCCTGATCCTCTGTCAGCATGTCACATTTCCACATGACTGTGCACCCACACACTCACACACACAGAGACTCCAGCCCGGCACACCCCAGCACACACAAGCCAGCTCGACTTGCATTCTGCCTTATTTGCCATACCTTCATCAGCGACGGAACTTGCAGCCTCGGTCGTGGCATCTTCTCCGGCATTAATTCCCAGCGAGCTGCTGTCAACCTCGAGTTGCTGTTGCTCATGCTGCTGTTGCTGCCGCTGCTGTTGACACTTTGGCTGCTGCAGTTTTGCATTTGAATTCTTTTTCATTTGCATTGCAGTCGCCCCATCCTCGTCCTCATCCGCACTCACATCCGCAACCTCATCCTGCGGTGGCTGTTGACTTGTCGCCACTTCGTAATTTTTCAATTGGAATATTTGATTCTTTAATGATTTCCTTCGCCGCAAATACTCATTGTGTTGCAGTTGTTGATTGCACAACAGTTGGCGCAAACTTTGGCCCAGGCTCGGGCTCGCACTCGCACCCGTGCTCTGGCTCTGGCATTGGCCATCGGAAGGGGCGTCCAAGGCCTGGAGTATGCCGTTGATGACCTCCAGGGTGGCATTTATGATGGCGTGATTCGTGGTGTGCTGCGTGGTCAGCAGGTGCAAACAATAATCATAAATTTCAATAATTTGCCGGCAGTCGGAGGTCGTTGTCTGCTGCTTTTGCTGCTGCCTCTTCTGATGCTTATGCTGCTGCTGCTGCAGCTGACCGGCCAAGGACTCGGAATCCTCCTGGCTGGCGGCCGAGTAGCCCCGTATGAGCTGCGGCAGCAGGAGACGGAGCAGCCCCAGGGCACCCAGCACGCTGCTGGTCTGCTGATCCGTCAGCAGGAGCTCTGAAAGGAACAGCGGGAGTGGGAGATAAGTTAGTTAATGGAGAGAAACTTATGGCTGCTGTTGATACAAATTAAAAACGCTCTTCAAACTTTTTGCGCAGCGTGCGCTGGCAATTCCAATTTGCTCAATAGGCAAGCGATACGGATAGCCCACACCCACAGCTATTCCGATGGCAGTGCCAATTCCAGCGATACCTTTTTACCCACTTTCGCTTTGGCCGGCCAATTGCAGTTCATACTTCTTTCGTGTTCTTGGCAACTTTTCCCTCATATGTTTTGCAACAAATTGCCTCCAATTAAATTTATCTCGTTGAAAACTTTCCATCTGATATTTATAGACTTCGCACACATGCACATGCATCCACACCCATCCTGTTCCATGCCCAAGCCCAACCACCCTTACCAGCTCCCACGCCCACGCCCGCTGAGACGCCCCGCAGTTCGCGTTCTCGTTCTCGTTCTCGTTCTCCTTCTTGTTCTTGTTGTCTCCGCTTATTTGTCGTTTCATTACGTATACGCCACCAATCACAAAACGCCATGTTGGAAGTTTGTTACTCAATTAGTTTTCATTTTCTTCCTTTGGGGCGCAAAATTGAAAACACTTCTCGCCGAAGAAACTTTTTACATGGCCCTTGTGGCAGCCAAGTGACTTTGCCGAGCGAGCACAACTTGCGGCCTGTTTCCATGTGTATCAATTAATTGCGGCAGAAGCCGCAGGAACTTTCTGCAAAATTGGCGAGCCCAAAAGGGGCGGGGCTGGCAAAAGGCCTTCATGCTGGGCACGTTTAAAGACTGCAATTAATAGCCCTACGAGTAGGTGTTTGGTAATAAGATCTACTTATTGGGGGACCATTTCTCAGTTAGGAGAAGAAATGAATCCCTTGCTGATGCATCACCATGACAGCCTCGACCACTATCCGGGATCTATAAAGTAAATCCTCAAAAAGAGCTGGAGAATGAATTGGCCATTTGGCTATTTATGTTGCCACAGTTGACATGAAAAATAATTTGCACTTTTTGTTTAGCTTGGCATCAGTCAGCCGGCAACATAAATTTTGCATGCTGCCGGCTGGCTTTGCTCTCACTCTCTCTCGGACCCCGTTCGGCTGGCATTTGTTTACAACGTTGATTATCCGCTTTAAAGCTGCACAGGAATGAATATCTGATTCAATTTCGCATGAATTATTGCAGGGAAGTGTCCAAGTGCATAAATTTCATTTCGTCTACGGGCGGAGACAAACAAACGGAGCTGGCGGGGGCGGCTCTGAGGTCTAGGATCCAAGTTCTAGGACCGTACTTTGTGTCTGTTTGTTGGGGCATGCCAGGACGCAGGCAGCACAAGTACTGCTGCTTCTGTGATGGGTGCCCATAAAAAGAGGCGCCAGACTGTATAAGGATGCGCTGAAGAGTTGCCTGGCATTGTGCCTTTTGCCGAGAAGTGGCATAAAGTTGACACAGGACTAGAGCGGGAACGGGAACAGGAACCGGAACTGAAGGAGTTGATTTGAAGGTAAACATTTGGACAAGAAAAGAGCAAAGGTAAAGTCAAGCCGAAGCTTAATTTATATGGGCTTAGGTGGTGTGGTCCGAGGCTTAAACTCGCATATATGAATCGCCAAAGTAATCAACTTTAATGAATTACTTTCCCAGCTTTCCCGACCATCTCACTTTAATTGTTTGCAAATGGCATACACTCGCACCGAACGAGAGAGAGAGTTCCTGAAGTGGAATTCATAACTATGGATGCTTTTTCGGACGCCGATTTTATGCATTCACAGGGCAGCTCATAAAAAAGAACGATAGAAACTGTAACTGAGGTGCATTTACCTCTTCGTCGATGTTTGCCAATAATATTTTCATGAAAATTCAATAAAAAATGATTTGTGTTTGCAATTTTTAAGCATTTTCACATGGCCCGCGTTGCCATGACTTTTGTTTTGGCCGCTGCAGATATTGCTGCAGTCTGCCGGCAAATGCTAAAATAAAAACCGCCCCGTATCGTTGTCTAAAATCAAAACAAATCCCACAAAAAATATATTCCATGGCTCGGCGATCGATTGCGCGAGGTAACCAACAGCAATATAGAAATATAATTTATATCAACTGTCTAGTTACTTTTATTCTGGCCCGCCCACGCCCGCCTCTTTGCCCACATACCACAGACAAAAAAACCTACGACTGTGATTGCATTCACAATGCGATTTTCGAAGCCTCTCTCCCTTTTCCCCGCTCGCGCAGTTCGCAGCTCGATGGCTTTATATTCTGGTACGGGATTTTTCATGGATTTGCGGCTTTTTAGAATATTAAAAATATTTTTTAGTCAGCACGAGCATACCTATATACATGCATATATGCAGATATATGTGGGGCTTAGCATTTGGCCGTTACACGCTTTTTAAACACTTCGTTCATTATTGATGAGAATAAAGAGAGTTCGGCTGGACGTGTTTGCGAGTAAAAATGCGTTAAACGACTGACAGCAATAACAAGAGATTTGCATTGAATCGAGGATTAGTTTAGCTAAATCTTGTCAAATAACACGGGTTTTATTCAAACTAGATGAGCTGGCGAATGGCTCTACAACTTTTTGCAACTGGAAGATAAATACAGACAGAAATCGGTGAAAAAAATCAACTATCAATACAATATTTCCTAATTACAATGGTAATTGTTCACGTGCTCCTTTCGCCTGTCTAATTCTTTGAAAATTCGATACTCCTTAGTTTGTTTAGCAAATAAAAATCTTCGCTCTCTAGTAAGCTTAGCTAATTCGAATTCTCATCTCGCTCTTCATTTCCTGTATCTGCTGGCGCTTACCCATCACTTTGGTGAGTCCGTGTCTGGCCATGAGACTCCTATTGCGGGCATGCTCAATCAGACTGATGCAATTTTGAGCAGAACAGCGACGCTTCACGGCACAATCGCCGCCAATGTTGTCCAGAAATATCTGTGAGAGTCAAACACAGCCTTAGAGTTAGTAGGGATGCATGGGGAATTGATGAGTGCTCCTCACCTCGAACAGTTTGCAGGACTCGCTGTCGCTGAGACCCTGCTGCACATAGCGGCCAAAGTGCTTGACGAACTCACAGAGCGTCTCCTGGAGCAGCGTCTCCTTGCGCTGGGAGATGGTGGACATGCATTGCAGGAGTCGCACGGCGTACCACTTGATGTGTTTCTCCTTAATCTGGGGGGCGTAGTAGGAGAAAAGGTTCAAGCAAATCCTCAGAGATCTACAATGAAAATGGTGCACTTGAGAAAAGGGACTTTCTGGGCTTATTAAATGTTTTTCGCCACCTCTGATTGCCATTCCGCTTGATCTCGCCATAGAGGTCCATGAGGATGCGGCTGACCCGCGTCTTCTCCAGCGCCCGGAAGATCCTGTTCAGGTTCTCCTCGGCGCTCATCCGCACCACCGAGTCGAGGTCCTCGCAGAAGAGCAGCAGCACATTCGTGGCCGTGCCGCAGTGCGCCGCATAGTTGATGTGGCCCGCCAGCGAGGGCGACATGATGCACTCGGCGATCTGCTGGAAGCAGGTGATTTTCTGCTTCTGACTGTGGATGGATGATTCAGGTGATTAGTGACGTCATAGCGGAAGCCCTTTTCTGTGCAGATTCTTAAATCTTATAGTTACGAACTCAGCTAACTTGTTGCCCTTAAATCATTTGGTAATAGCTTTTCCATCGGATTGTAATTAATATTATTACAAGCTATTCCGTAAGGAAAAACAACTGTTGCCGGTCCCCTCCCCCAATGCACTCAAAATCACCTAATTTCAGGTGAAAACCTACCTGCATTCCGTATTGCGCAGTTGGTCCACGAAGCTGACAAACCTGTCGTAGGTACTGGACCGGGACCTGTCCATTTCGCTGCTTCAGAAACGTTAAAAAACGTTATTTACAAAGAAAAACAAGGAAAACATTGTCTTTTATTTTTGTTTTGTTTTCAGTGTGACCGCGTCTCAGCCACTGAAAAATACCGTACAATTTAAAATATACCATCGGACTAGAAATGTACCACATAAGTGCATGGTTGGGAACATAGATATGCACTTAGCGCTTTCTCGAACCTTTGCTGATAAAAACATTAAAAATAAAATACATTTTGTTTTTAAGTTTTATCTCTAATATAATTTAAGATACAATAAGCAACTTATTTCCATATAACAATAATAAAGGAATAGAAAATAAGTGTTCTTGATTTATAATTAGTAAAGTTAACTTAGTGATTTTAAGATTTGCTTGTTTCAAAAGCATTTATAGAAGGTTTTTATTTATTCCCATTCGCCCTTTGGCCAAGTTTAAAATCGGCAACTCTGTAAAGAACAAATCCATTAAATAAGTTGTATTGTCAAATAAAATAAATGACAGGTTTTCTTTATTTACGTTTTATTGTTATTTATACATAACTGCGTTCACATAGTTAATGATTTACTTAAATAAGAACGTTCATTCACTTGTTCGTTGTTCATTGTCTTTTGTTTTGTGTTCGTTGCGAAATACTTATGCTCTATGCATAATATATCCTGAAATATATACTTTACATACTCTTTAGGGTACAGGGTACAGGGTACATTATTGTATTTAATTATGTTTTACCTTAAAAAACTTAAACCCATACAAAAAATGCTTTAAGCTACTTAATGTTACTAACAAAACCCACCATTGTTTTTGTTCGCTTTTCATTGTGTTTTCTTTTTGTTTTTTTTTACGTGTGTTCGCGTGAAGTATGTAAAAAAACAATCACAGTCCATTGAAAAATATATAATATAAGTTGTGTGTGTGAAAACTCGCCCGTTTGGGAATCAAGAGAAGGTCTAGAACAGAGGTTGCACAAAATGGACATTTAGCAACGGATTACTGAATAATTCGGGACACAAAATATTTACAAACAATTCATTTAGGTACCTAAACCTTACGCTTTAAACTACGAAATGTGTGAGTCTTAGCCTAGGGAGGGGAGTGCCGAGTAGAAAGCTAAGGAAAGCTGCGTATGTGCTTAAATAATTTATGACATTTAGGCAGAAGACAAGGACATCTCGAGGGTTCGAAGGATACGTGAGAGTCGGAAGCTGGGGGTGGTGAAGCCGAAGTAGGGGGTAAACTAACTAGGACGACTAATCGCAATCTAAAGTACGCTTCTAAAAGTAGGCTTGTATCCTTAGCCGCGCTTGGCGCGCAGCACGATGAGCGTCAGGATCAGGAAGCCCAGGATCCAGGAGAGCGTGCTCAGGTAGCCGATGTACACATCGGACTCGAATATCGCCCAGCCTCGCGTCAGGATGGAGCGCAGCGAGGAGGTGGCCAGCGTCAGCGGCAGGCACAGCGAGATGTATCTAAGGGAAACGGAAATGGTCAATAAGCCTTAGCCACTTCGGAGTCAGGTCCCAGGACTCACCTCAGCACCACGGGCATGCCCTCGATGGGCCAGATCACGCCGGACAGCAGCAGAGTGGGGTAGAAGGAGCCCAGCGCCAGCTGGATGGCATTCCGCTCCAGCTCGCACACGGAGGAGATGAGGAAGCCGAAGCACATGCCGCACATGCCCTGCAGCAGGGTCAGCACGATCACCCAGAAGAGATCGCCGTTGTTGGTCACGCCGAACACCACCAGCATGAAGATCAGCACCAGGGTAGTCTGTCCGCACATCACCACGAACTGGGTGATCACGTGCGAGAAGAGGATCTCGCCGGGCGAGACGCCAGCCACCCAGGAGCGGTCCAGCAAGCCCTGAAGGGAATCGAAGAGTTACTAAGGGATCTCTATATATAAATATTGGCTATTACCTCAGTACGTTCAATGATCAGAGCCGATGACGTCAAGGCGACGGCCAAGAAGAACACAATGCTAATGAGGGACAAAAAAAAAATATAATTAAGAAAACACTCTTATGGCTGAATGGGCAGCAGGGGAACCTACGTCAAGATCACGCCAGGTGCCACGAAATCGGTGAACGAGGGATTCATGGTGCCGTAGATGGGCTCCCTGAACTGAATGGGCACGTCGCCGAGCTTGGGATTGTAGTTGCACTGTCCGAGCAGGCCCATGGCGAAGTCACGGAAGGCCAACTGGATGTCGCGGTTGAGCATGACGCCGATCTGCTGATTGGACATGTCCAGCCAGACCTTGACCTCCGAGGAGTCGATGGTCTCGTCGTCGGCGTCGCGTCCCAGATTAGAGCGGGCGATAAAGGCATCGGTGAAGTTTTCGCTGATGTACACGGCGCCCCAGGCGTTGCCCATCCGCACCGCTTCCTTGGCGTCCTCCAGGTCCGAATAATATGTTTTGACTACGCTCTTGTTCAGGTGATTCAGATAGCGACATCCCAGGTTCTTGAAGTGGCAGCCGTCCTCCCAGTAGCAGTGTTCCTATGAGGAATTGTAATTAAATTAGTTTAACGCTGGATAAAGCTAGAATTCTATTATTTATGTGTGATCTTGTTTGTTTAAATTATAAAACAAATGCTAGGAAATCAATTGGGGATTGTTTACAGAGAAAATGTTCATTAATTTCTCAAGTCCCAGAGTTAAATATTTGGTGTCTTGACTTGGTTTGTGTGCCTCTATTTCTATCTAAAGTAATGTAGTGTACAGTTGTGTGGCTTACCCCTACCGTGTCGTTCATCTCCCCGTTGACCACGGCCAGGTTGAGGCCCTGCGGATCGCGTCCGATGGCCAGACAGAAGAGGATCACCTGCATGACGGGCAGGGCGAAGATGAACAGCATCACGCCCACGTTGCGCCACATCCGGAGCATGTTCTTGGTCAGCAGGGCGCGGATCTTGCCCTTGGAGGTCACCCGGCACAGGCTGGCGTAGCAGTCCTGGCAGCTCTCCTCGTCATTGGGGTTGTTGTTGCGCCGCGACGGCGGCGGGCTGTACGGCTCCTGGTTGAGCTGTCACGGAAAGATATAGGGTGAGACGGGGATCCCAGTCACAGGGAGAGGGGGCAAGACAAACCGTGTAGATCGAGCCGTTGCTGTCGTTGATGAGCACCTCCTTGCTCTGGTGGAAGTTGAGGCCCACCACGCCGCCCTCCTGGCTGGAGCTGGGCTTGTCCATCTTGCTGCCGAAGGCCATGGCGTGCAACGAGATGTTGTTACTACTCCCGGAATGATCACAAACACACACAGAGATGAGGTGGAACACGGATTGCGAGCATGCGAGTGTGTCGGATGGAGAGGAGGAGACGGTGTCGGAGGCGAGAGTTCAGAGTGGGGATTAGTGTGGGTGACGGGTTAGCCACGTGGTGCATGCGGGAGCCTTACCTGAAGTTCACGTGGGTCACGTCGCCCTTCTGGCTCTGGATGCGGGACAGCTTCAAGAACACCTCCTCCAGACTGATGCACTTGTACATCGACAGCAGGACGCTGGGGGACTCCTCGGCCAGCAGGTGACCCGATCGCATCAGACCGATCTGCCCAGGACATGAATTTCATTTTTAATAATTAATTAACTTAGTTAATTATAT
>JAEIIF010015677.1:0-11126 GCA_018874455.1 Drosophila trapezifrons | reverse complement strand
CGTTCCCTTGCACACTTTCTATTTAAACCTCTGTCATTTTCTCGGTAAAAGCAGATTTCGGCATTTTTCCTTGTGTTGTTTACCTTTTAAGTCAGTGTGAGCGACTACGGTCACACTGACTTAAAACTACGAAAAAAATCCGAACCAAAAAACACATAGTTGATTCTTATGAAGCCTCTAATTAATGAAAACTTGTGCCCTGTGTCATGAGGCCTTAGGCAATAAATCTGAAAGTCAATTTTCAGTATTAATTTTCGAGTCATCTCTTTGGAATGGTTTTATTTTTTTAATCATCCGATCGATAATAATCCCGAATGAAACCCCGGTCTGAGGATCAACTTGAAAGTCAGACTTTCGGCTACATTAATCATCTTTTTGATCACACACTTACGATGTGGATCATATCTCTCTCTCTGGAATGCCTGACTACACCGATTGATAGAGATATAGACGGCCGGCCACAGCTGATTGGATTCGAAAAGCTTTTGAGTGGAAAGCAACGGTAAACATACCGCGCTTGAGTGATCTCCGCCGCCCTCCGCACTCCTCCCATCCCCCTGGAAACTGCAGCTCCTCCCCTTTCCTTTGGCCGTCGGGGGAAAGTAGAGATTCTTCAACATATTTCGCCGCCGTTTGTTTCTGTTTCATTGTGTGTTTGGCTTGATTTGGCTTTGTTTGAAGCGGCAATTATAATGGATTCGACTAATCAACGTTTTTAGGTAAATCAAAACTGGCAGGGAGGCAGGGAGGGGGAGCGAGACAATCATAACAAAAGTGGTGGCTGGCCGCTGCTGCAGCAACAATAGAAGAAAACCGCACACAATTTTCGTGCTTCAGTTGGATTTTCATTAGTATATTTTTTTCAGTCCGTTTTTTGTTTATTTATTTTTCTGATTCGCTGGCAGTTTTGCGGTTGCACGAATCGGACGGGACACGTTTTAAATGAAACAAAAGGAAGAGCGATGCACTGGAGCAGCACTGCAGGAAGGCAGACATAATGAGTCCGAACAAACCCAAAACTCAATAATAAATGAGCGGCAAGAGCTACGACGGCAACACATCAAGTGAACTCGTCCGATAAACAATTACCCGGACATTCAAAATGAGCCGAATCAACTGGAACCTACTATCCGAGCTCCAACTCCCAGCTCCCAGCTCCCAGCTACATCTCCAGCTCCAGTTTCAGCTCCAGCTACAGCTCCATGATGTACAGGTGCAGTGCAGCATAACGATCGTCCGGACAACCGTTGCTTTATGGACTAAACCATAAAGTTGAGGCCTCCGACTGACTGGCAGTAAATTGTGCATTTTTATTGCATGATTGCTCTCGGCGAGCAAACAACGAACCAAACCCCCCCTTCAAATGCAAAGGGAGCGAGTCCAGAGGAGACTCCTCGGCATTCCGCAGACGTAGTGAAAATAGCATTGACCCTTTCCCGGGAAAGTCGAGACCAAAGGCCCCTAATCCAACCCAACCCAGCCCAACCCAAGTAACTCCCAGCTTGTGTGCATACCAAGAGCGAATTAAGCTGCCAGCTTGCCAGGTTTAAACAAAGTCATAAAAATCAATTGCAATTAATCAAGTTGCTGCCCCCTCCGAAAAGCGGCAACTTCATTATAAAACGACATGAGGCATCCGCCCCAGCCTCCTCTGGCTGGCATTAGCCAAAAAAAAAAAAAAAGAAAAAAAAGGAAGAGAAAAGAAACAAATTAACTTTGGCTTGGCAGCGGACAACCATTTCAGCCTTGTCTTCTCTTGTCTCTGGATTTTTCCCCTCACTTTTTCTCGACTTTTTTCCCCGTCTCGGTCAGAAGCAGCAGCGCTTGACAGAAGACAGGCTGATCGGGCAGGAGAAGAAAAGACGCGGGTTTTCACACCACAAAATTTCATTACGAAATTTGGTTTTTTTTTTTCTTTTGAGTTGGGAATGCTTTTTGGGAAGGAACAGAAAATAAGCTTCTTAGTTTTATGCTCCAAATGCATTAGTTTTTAGTGTCGCCGCTTTCCCACACGCTGTCAATACACACGAAAGAGTTTTCCAACAGCTTTTCAGCGGAAGAAGAGGAAGCAGATCTCCGATTTCAACTTTTACTTGTGCGCCGCGCACAAAGTAAAAACAAATTTTGACAGTTGGTTAATTAGAAAACTGTCGTAATGAATTTTGGCGTTGAAGTTTATGAAGCTCGACGTGTGTGGAGAGTTTTGACTCGACACAGAAATACTCTCCTTAAAAAAGATATTGGTTTCCACTTGAGTTTATGGTTTAATGCCATTTGTCAATGGCTATTTCGTGCCTCTTTTTATGGTACAAGCATGAGGTTACTAATAGTAATAATAGCCATTAAATGAATATATGAAAGAAACGATTCATGGGCTAGATTAATACCTCTTCTCAGGCAAAGAGTATTAAAGAAAATGTACAGCTTTTATCAGGTCAAGCTCAATATAGAAAGTAACATTTTATTTCATAATTTAAAAATCGAGAGAGGCATATCGACGATGATTTGGCTTGGACTTTGGTCTGGGCCACGCCCCCTTGGTGTTGTAATTAATTGGAGGCTGTGGGTAAAAGGGAAATCTGGGAAAGCCCCTCGCTCGATGTGTGTGTGTGTGTGTGTGCAAACATAAAACAATTATCGCAGCAGTTGATGGCCAAAGGAACGGCGAAGAAAATGGGGGAAAATACCCTAGAGCCGTCGCAAGTCGAAGAAGAAAGGCCAGGGAGAGAGAAAAAAAAACTAAAACTAAAGCCAAACTAAATCAGAGCGACAACTATCACTTTGAGCCAAGTATTTTCTATATGCACAACCCGAACAACTTTTACCCGAAAAGGTTGTTTTCAAATATTGCTTTTGTTGTTGTTGTTGCTGGTCTTGCACCATGCCATGCCACATTACCTTTCGCTTAAAGCAGCCTCTTCTGCTGTGCTCTCCTGTGGCCCCCTTTTTCCCCGCCAGCCAGTTAGGCCGGGCTCTGTCGATATACATTAATTTTTGTCATCACCCAGGACAGGAGAAGCGAAGGCTCTCGGACTCGTGAACTCCAACTCGGACTCGTGGCCGGACTCCTTCAATTGGGAGCCACCTGCGCACTCCCAACTCCACCTGGCTGGTGGTCAGGTTTTGTCGCAGTCCGGGTGTCCGTTCCCGAGTTGGTTCAGATCTGGCGGCCCCGAGGCGCCTGGTGTGTGAAAGGTTGTTTCCCAACGATCACAGAAGGGGAGGGAGGCTGAGGCTCCCGCCAAAAGATTGGCCCATTCGATTTGGCTCATATTTCAGATTGAGTCAAAGCTATTGAGTATTGAGTTCCCAGGAAAAATGCAAATGAACTGCCACAGCTGTAGCCTCTTTACTTTAATATTGAACTGGAAATAATGGGATCTGCTGCCACAAGAAACCAGAAAACAATCAATAGACATTAGGAGTTAGAATGGCCAAAAGCACCCTTAAACCCATAAATAGGTTAAATGCAACTTAACCCATGGGGCTAGAGGCATTCACAGGCAGCAGCTTGGATTCCGGGGAAGCCACACCGAGTCACCAGCCACCAGCCACCAGCCACGAGTGCGTGTGGAAAGTAAGTGTAAGCGGCGACAAACCAGCTCAAACGGAAGCCATGCCAAAAAATAAACTGCGACACTTTCCGGGGACACAATGGTTATTATGGGCGAATAGAAACATAACCCCGGTCGGTGGCCATTAAAAGAGCAAAGCCTCCGAATTTGGCAGAGCCAGCGGAGGGTCTGACCTTTTCTGGTGGCCAAGCCAAGCTTGTGGATGGTAATTAGTGAGTGTGTGTAGGCCCGGTTAACTAACTATCTGGCTGGCCATTAAGATGGCCGGCATATTTTCGCCGCATTGCCAATAATGCATGATATTGTGCTCGGTCGGGAGCATGCCACATGTGGCATGGCCTGCCATGGCTTAGAGTCTCAGACTAAACGCAACTTTCGCTTTCCATTTGATCGGGCCGCATTCGGTAGGTTGGTAGGTAGGTTCACATGCATGAATGAGAGGCCACTTGGCTTGGATGGCGGCTTAACTGTTTAAATAATTATTACTTGTTCGTCACTTGCGCAAAAATTGCCCATTTACCGTTGCTTTGTTAGTTTTTCCTCACAACCCTGTGTGCCGGTCCAAAAAAAAAAATAACAAAAAACTAAATAAAAATAGAGAAAAAGAAAGAAAATAATAAAAACAAAGCGGGAGAAACAAGTCTTTGTCAAAAAGGAAAGAGTACAAAACAAAATAAAAAGAAGAGTTTTACGCTTCGCTGCCTGTGCTAACAAGCCTGAAGACATTTTAATAAGAACACTTTGCACACAGTCACAGGCGCAGGCAGGCCTCCATCCAGTCGGAGCTGGAGTCGCAGTCGCACTCCTATGGAGTGTGCGACAGTTATGATCGCAATTACCCCACACACCAACCCAACCCGAACTGTGCGCAAGTGCGAGTTATTTCATTCCAGCGATTTCCCCACGCGACGCCGCTACACTGCAAAATTAGATATTAATTACAGATATGTCGTCGAGAAGATCACAATCGCAGATCTCTCTGATATCTGGGAAAATTAATTGGGGCAGGAAAACATTTTGGAAACTAACTGAGCGAATCACATTTCATTTGTCAAGCCAAGTGGCTCAAAAAGGGGTTAATTAGGCTCTTAGAATTTTGACTTTGAATGCTAGATAGAGTTTTAAGGTTCAGCATATGGAATATAACTAATAACCAGTAATTAAACTATAGCTTACCTTTTAATCAGAGTTTTTCAAGGTTTTTATATATTTATCTTGGAGACCAAGAGAAAAGATAGAAAGAAAATAAAAATATGGAATTTCATTGGTATCTTATAAGTATAAAATCAACTGTGATTTTATTTTCTATTAAACTAAATTATATCCTTATGGTGTTATGATACTGTATTAAAAACCTAATTAATTAGGGTATTCATCAGAGGCTTGGCAGTAACCATAAGATTTTACGTAAGTGGGAGCAAGACGACTATACGAACTTTTAATGTAGGTACATAAATTGAAAGTGCATATAGTCGACTTGCTCGCACTTACGTTAAATCCTATGTCAAGCCTCTAATGAAAACTCGAATTAATGAAATGTTTAATACAGTATCATAACACCATTAGTATATATGGAAATATAATTAAAATTTTAAATATAAACTATTTTACAATTTAAACTTTCCTTTTCTTTTTGTATTTAATTAACCCGAAAGAGAGAGAAAAAACCCTTTATTTAAAGCTTTTAAAGATGGAAATTTGTGACATTTTCTTTAAGTAAAAACTTTTTAATACAAATTCAAGGCTTTGTTTTCGCTTAGTGTGGCACTTACACCACCTCCGCCCCTCTGGCTGCCGCTTTGAGCAGTTCACACACTTGCGGCGGGCCGCTTAACGGTGCTTTTGCCTTTGCGGCCTGCGCTTTGACGCTTTGTCATGTTTTGGGGCCCAAGAAAAGCCCGAAGAAACATAGCAGTACGCTCTAAGGTCTATGGTATAGTATAATTAATTAGGCGCAGCCGCAGCGCCAGCTCTCTTCCTCTTCCGCCGAAGTACGCAAATTGGGTTGCACTTTCTAGCAGGAAAGACGCACCTCTTGGACCCTTTCCGCTGCACTCGTACTCGTACTCGGATTCTACCGGTAGAAAGTTTTAATACCCGAAACGAACTAGGTCTCGAACTACTAGGGGCCGGCCCCCCTACTATTTATATTTATGCTCTTTGCGGCGCCACATTGGCTTTGTTTAAGCAGCCAGGCCCGGCGGTAATCGACAGTAATTGCAATGCAATTTTCGTTAATTACCACAAAAGTGTAACAAAAGCAGCTTGGGATAAGCGCGACTCTCACTTTCCGGCAGCAGAGCAGAGCAGGAGAAGAGAAGTGCGTGCTGTGCCATGCATTGCAGATGGTCCATAAAAAATGAAAAAAAAAGAAAAACGCAATCTTTTAACACACTGAAAGCCCGCTGATTTGATTGACGCCCCGAGGAAGGCGTCTTGCAGTAGTAAACTAGCAAAGCGGCCAAAAGCAAATGTTGACAAGTGAATGGTCTTTGGCTTTCCGAGCCTGGGGGCAAATGCAACCACCACCAGGATGGAGATGGAGATGGAGATGGAGCTTGAGCTGGAGTTGGAGTCAGAGTCAGAGCTGGAGCTGCAGAAGTTGGTAGCATCCACAGTTCAGCTAACTGTTGCAGAGTTTAATTGACGTCTCATGCTGGCGGCAGTAAAATGCATTCACAGAAACCTCAGATACTTGGATACTCTCGGATACACTCGGATAGCCGCCGCCGTCTTCGATGGCTGACAGTGCGGTTCACAACTGCCAGACAGCTGAGAGTCTGGCTGAATTAAATAATCAAATGTCAGGGGTTTAAGGGAAAAGACGGGCGAGTGGGATTAATATAAATCTGGCCGATAATGATAAGAAGAATGAAGGGGGAAATGCCTTTCAATATCCTCTCAGAAATTGCTAAAGAAATATAGTATTCCCCTTACCCTATGCCACTTCTTCCTTATAGTTTTCTGCATTATTATTATAACAATCATTTTCCTTTACTCACGCTGCGTGTGCCTGGTCCAATTTTAATAAATAATCATTACCAGAGTCAAGCACCCGCAGAGATCTGGCACCTTACAGTCGCGTCAGTCACTGTAGCCCGTGGTTTTGGGTAACGTTGCGTGGACGGCGACTGACTGACTGACTGGCTAGCTGGCTGGCTGACTTGACTGAGTGGCTGGTGGTGGTGGCGAATGCCACAAAGCATAACATTTTTGGCCAGCCTTTTGTCTCGGATGCAATTCTTTATGCCAGGGTTTCCACTTAATTGCGATGCAGCCTGGAACATGGGAGATGGGAGATGCATCTTGGCGTGACTTCTAATGCCCATTGAGTGCTCACCCAGCCAGCTCCGTCTTAAACTCGATGAGTGCTGCCTGTTCCAGCGGCAACAGTGTGGTGATGATTAGACACAGACATTAAATGCATTTCCCCGCGCCTGAGCTTTTCTTGTGGAAATTTGTGAATTATGCACTGTGCCATATCAATTACGGAGCGTGCAAGAATGAGTATCATGTAATTAATGAGTTCCTCTCTTCTCCTTCTTTCTTTGTTGCAGGGTGCTGAGGCCTCCGGGCGGCGGATCGAGCGACATCTTTGGATCGGAGATGCCGCAGACCCCCAGGAACGTGAAGAATCGCATGGTGTCCAACATTTTTGCTGCCGAGAAAGATAATGGAGTGAAAAACAACGGTAAGTCGGCAGGTCGCAACCCCATATAGAACCGTATAGATGTGTGATATATTCCCCCTGCAAAAATGGAAAATCGGAAAACTTGATTTGCTTTTATTTTGATTGGAAAACTGTGCTTAAGATGATGTCCATAGATGATGGATTCGGTCGGATTATTAAATGCTTATTAAATGTCTATCGTTTTCTTCCCGTTCTTGTTCTCGTTCTCGTTCTCGTTCTTCTTTTTATACCCCGTCCTCCCGCTCTATATTTCTTTTCTTTTCTACGTATCTTTGCAGTACGACAAGGAGCTCACAGATTCTATTTCATTGGTACTTGAACTATGTCTCCTCTTTCCCAATTCATGTCAAAACAATACTGCACCGAGACCTTCTCTTCACACAGTGTTAACCCCAAAATTGTGTTCACTTTGCTTTCGTTGTTGTTGTTTTGTGCTAATTTTTGTTCCCAAGCAAGCACTGTGGCACCCAACTAGGCCCAGAACACTCCTCATCTCCATTCCCCATCTCCTCCTAAGCTGACTCCTCATCGCCATCCCCCACCTCTTCCTAAACTGACTCCTCATCTCCATCCCCCACCTCTTCCTAAACTAACTCCTCATCTCACCCACTTCCCACAGAGTATTACTAATGCCCCACTCCCATTCAAGAAGTTGCGATTGCAACCGGTTTGCTTCCTTTATTCCACCTGCTGCCGATGACATTTCGGGTTCACACAGATAAAAGCTAAAAGAACTCAAGGCTTTTCTCTTTCAATTTGGCTAACCTTTGCCATTCACCACAAAAAAAAAAAAAACAAAAAAAAAAAGAATAGTTAGGAAATTGTAAATGTCTTAACTTGTTACAGTTTTTTTAAGACTAACATGTACCTAACATAGAGGAAACCCCCCTCTGTTCTGCCATACAGAAAGCTTAAAAGTTCATCTAAAATTCCCAAGTACGAATTTAGGGATTCCTGGATTCCTTGTAAATAATTCAATAAACATAGGTAAACTTTCTAGCACATGTACCTATATATAGGAGCTTTCCTCCTCTTTTCCCACCTCTGGCCTGCCATACAGAAAGCGTAAAAGGAATTTCACCTAAAATTCTCAAGTACGAATTTAGGGACAAACTGATTCCTTGTAAATAATTCAACAAATCTAGGTACACTTTCTAGCACATGTACCTATATATAGGAGCTTTCCTCCTTTTTTCCCACCTCTGGCCTGCCATACAGAAAGCGTAAAAGGAATTGCACCTAAAATTCCCAAGTACGAATTCAGAAACAAATTAATTCATTGTAAATAATTCAACATCCATAGGTACACTTTCTAGCACATGTAAATAGGTTCTTTATAGGCAAACATATTATAATTTTAGTGTTTTTCTTTTTGCAATTTATTATTTAATTCTCTGTGTACACTCACACCCATCCACTGTCCAAGTCTTGTACCTGTTCGTAAGACACAATTAAGAAACTAATTTTAACATTCTACTCCTACACAAATCCACTAATTTGAATGTTTTATTTTCTTTGGTTTCCCCAATTTGTTTTTTTTTTACCCTCGACAACAATGATGACGATGATGATGATGCCTGGACAGGTGATGCACCGCGTCGCGGCCAGAAGACCGTCGACTCGCACTCTCGGCTGTTTGGTGAACCCTCTCGCCCCATCACCCCTGGAAAGAACCACATGAAGAGCAGCATTCCCTTCGGGCAGAACACAGAGGCAGCTGCCGCCCAGAAGCTGCTGACCACCACCAATGGCCACTATAATGGCAAGAGCGGATCGGTGTCCTCGGCCTCATCTTCGGTGTCGTCCTCGACCGAGAATCTCAAGATGAGCAGAGCAGGTGAGAGCATGGGCCTAGAGTAAGCAATAGTAGTAGTAGTCGCTGGGTTTTGAAATCGGACCGAATCCGGAACTGTCAAGAGTGTGAGCCAGGCACCGACTGGGTTTACATTCAGTACGATCTCAGAGCACGAAGTAGCAACACCGATATTACGATATTATTGCGCATAACCAAATTTTTGAAAATCGAAACCAACGAAATTGTGAATTACGTTCCATAAATTTATATATATATATATATATTTTGTATATATTTTTCTACTGCACACGCACTAAACTCGCAAACCTCCGCCTTGGCTTATCGTGTCGTATATCGTATCGTATCGTTCCGGGTCAGTCTTTCGCAATATGAGCAGTGAGTATTGGTAGTGTCCTTCGTCCAATTAGGACTCGTCCTCATCCCCCGATCCGCCTGCTCCCGCTCCTCCCATTCCGCTTAGCAGCAACACCAGCAGCAGCTCCAGAGACCAAAGAATCTGCTCCAATCGAACACGAAGAGTCGCATCCCTTGGCGCCAGAGGCTAGCCCGAGTGCAATCCCAAGCCCAATCCAGACAGACAATCTACCCATCGATCAGCAGTGCCTGGATACCGAAGTGGGAGACGTTCCAGCGGATAACTATTTGTATACCGAGTCCGACAAGCGCGACGAAGCAATACAAACGCGTAGGGACTCTGGGACCAATCCCGAAAGGCCCCATTCCCTCAAAAATATGGAAGGCGCTCCAAATCTCCTGGAGCCATTGGACCCCTGTCCCGATAACGTAAAGGAGCTGGTGCAGCCTTGCTCCAAACTTGATTCACGCAACCCGATCACGGGCCTCGGTCTCAACGGGGATGGCGTGGGCGGTCTTAAGCCGAGGAAGCAGAAGATTCGAGGTGGGCGATTGCTTCTGGTCAAGCGTGTTCCTTTCCCGATTTCCGCCAAGTTCCCATTTTTTTTTTCGTTGCATTTTTAGTTGATCAAATTACGCGTTTCAAATTGAGCTTAAATTAGATTAGATATTAGTTTGCGAAGCCTTATTCCCTTAATATTAATAAATCTTTCTTTATCCACAGAAGGCAACCCCGTCACCGGCGAGGGCTACAAGGCAGGAGCTAACGACTACCAACACCGCCAGGATACATCCCAGGGTGGCACTCCGATGATCAACAAGAATCGCGTTCCCCCGGGCGGCTACTCGTCGGGACTCTGGTAATGGCGACAGGAATTGGTCGGATCCCAGCACAATGTGAGGCGCAATGGCGGGACGGAGGAGACACCACAAGAAAAACAAAGAAAAAATGAGCAACAAAAAAAATATTAAGAAATCGTACTACCCACATTATATACGCATAACCCTTACCCTACACACACACACACAAAAGAGAAGCAGCGGCAAGCCAGCAGGATTTGCCAACGAATTTTAAGCGGCGAGAGACGAGAACTCATTGCTCAACGATCCTGAGAAGGAAGGAAGCTCACCGACGATGATGATGTACACCCAAACGAGAATTAATCAACCACATTTAAGCGAAAGAAGCACATTACCTACCACAACACACCTACTACCATTACCACAACCACCACGAACAGACCCCCTTCAGAAATCTGTATTTTAAATTCCTTTGTTCATGTTAGTCCCCTGCCTGCGTTACGGCATCGTTTGGAGATTAAAACGTATGCAGGCGGATGCAAAAGGACTTTCCACTCGACTTTCGATATTTTAATTCTAGTTGCATTAAACCACACGCCCACATCTATATATTTATATCAACCGCATTCACACGACCACACTCACATACATAACTACATACATAAATACATTGTATTACCATTACATTAAATATGTAATTTAAACAGTACGCATGTACGTACTAATGTGCACGTACTAATAAGGTGTAAAAATACAAAATTCAAACGCGAATCTTTGTTCAATAAAATCCTTTCGTACATAAGCGATCTGTGTTTTTGATTTATTTGAGGGGATAATGTATAAGGGGATATGACCTGTGACAGGT
The DNA here is from genome assembly GCA_018874455.1 of Drosophila trapezifrons. Lineage (NCBI taxonomy): Eukaryota > Metazoa > Arthropoda > Insecta > Diptera > Drosophilidae > Drosophila > Drosophila trapezifrons. Next base: position 24 of record JAEIIF010015677.1, on the reverse strand, counting down.
CACGGGTTGACCATGTCACAGGTT
>JAEIIF010015585.1:0-10177 GCA_018874455.1 Drosophila trapezifrons | reverse complement strand
AAGCCTCTAATGAAAACTCTAATTAATTAAGTTTTTAATACAGTATCATAACACCATTAAATAGGGAGAATCGGCTATGGAAATAACCTCAAACATCCTTATCAGCATGGTCCAAGTTCATGCTACTTGGAATATACTTTGTTGGGATGAAAATCATTCGAGGCACACATCGCGAATTGAGTAAACAAAAAAAATGAGTGGAGTAAAAAGTCATCAAACGACGATTACGATTCCCCCACATTAAGTGAGTGTTCGTATTTATAATTGCGAATGTGTGAAAGATCAGAGATAATCTACACTGGGGGCTATAATGTGTGTATATAGAAATAATGTCTCTGTGTGTACTTAAGGGAGGTTCAAGGGTTGCGAAAGCCATCCCAGATAAGAGCGGGAATAACAAAGTATATATAGCTAACCCCGTTTTTTAGTTATTTCAAACATTTCAGAATGAATTAAGGAGTTGGAACTTGTACTGAGCTAGTTTCCTCTCAAGAATTAGGCGAATAAATATAAACCAATTAGTGGCGATAATAAACTCACTATTAATTGGTTTATAAGCTTACTTTGAGTACGCTCTTGGGGATATGCCATTTTATATACTTTCAGAAACCTCCAGGGCCAATTTGCGATAACATACTACGGATAAAGTCTAATTGAGTTGGAGAAACAAATTCCGAGAATATCACAAAGATCCGAGATAAAAACTCGTGACATTGCAAAAGATCGATATTATTTATAGACATCCCAAAGCGACATTTAATTTGTTTTCAAAGATAACTTTCTAGGAATTTATTTTGGGTGGGGATAAATTATGTGGTTTTATTTATAGTTTGAACAAATAAACAAATAATTCGTTCAGCAAACTTAGATATTATTACGAGGAATCTTCGAGATACGTCACTCGGTTCTGGGGAATAATTTCGCTGAACAATAAATAAATGTCGTTGCATTTTTTTAATATCTATGACTAAGAATTTCTGATGCAAATTTGTGAGTATTTGTCAGGGAAAATTGTCTCTGGGAAAAGCATTCTTTAATGTCACGCAATTAGTGATATAGACAATTACTTCTCTGCCGACAGACAGAGCAATTACGAATGAAATTGCACCGACTCGACGCTAAAGTAATAGATATGTTACTTGGTGGTGGTGCCCCCACAAGACCCCCTATTGAACTTTGGCCTTTTGGAACTGGAAGCCGGGTGCCGGGGTGCCGAATGCATTTCCGACATGAATGGCCGGCCACTGGCCATCAAAACTAACTACGACATTAGCTGCACAAATAAGCCACTTCAATTACCCACAACACCTAGAGTTCGGAATTGTTATATGTGTGTTTTAGCCAGCATGGAAAGGAACCTTCGGAGCACTTAAACTCGGAGAAAAATCAATAGAGTGAAGAGTGGAAAATGTATTACATTTTCTTTCGCTTGGGCTTCTTTGGTTCCACGATTATCGTTTTCCTCGGCGGCTTTTTTACTTCCTCCTTCGGCATTGGTTCGCTGTTCTTTTATTGTTCGGCCAAAATCTATGTCATCGCTGAAAGGCGGCCGAAAACAAAAAGAAAGACACCGAAAAAGTGGCCAAAAGTCTGACAGAGACCAGAATCGGCCAGCGCGAAGAATTGATGACGAAACGTAAACACGGCAGAAAATAATTCGTATTTTTAGCACTGCTCGGCGAAATGTCATTAATTTATGAACTATCCCACACGGCGCACGGCTCGGCTTGGCTCCGCTGTTTGCTGTTAATTATTTAATTAATTTTCCCTGTTCAGTGTCGCAGTTTTTGCCAAGTTGCCGTTTTGTTCTTTCTGTTGATTGTCATTTGCTTGTTTGTTTGTTTGTTTGTTGTTTTGTTTCTAAGGCACGCGATGGCGTAAAATGCGAATTGAGGCACTAGAAACGAGAAACGAAAAACGAGAAACGCGAGACGAGAAGCGAGACTAGGGGCTGGCTAGAGAATTGAGAAGCGGGAGCTCGTGCCGGGCACGTCATCCCAGCTCGACGTTCCGATTTGCACTCAAGAGCAGCCGCCGAGAGAATGGCAACAAATCCCCCCGGTTTGGTTCGGTTTGCTTGGGTCCGGGGTTGGAAAATCAGCCCGAGAGATAGGAGCCGACCCACTGGTCGAACTTTGCATACGCTGGCGGGGAATTCTTTCGACTTTATTTGCAGACACTGCCGATATACGTAACTCCTCCAAGTGATACCGTCGTACCGCCTGAGACACCTTGTGGGGGCATCCAACTACAAACACCAGCGTCAAGGCTAATCCAAAATATTTATGTTGGCATTCGGATTACGTGAAAAACGCTTCAGTGCACAAAAACCAAAAAATATATATTCATTTCGCTATATAAACACAGTGAGTGAGCGAAACTGTAAAAACCTTTGTAAGTATTGTAAAATGGGGAAATCCTTCAAACATTGCCCAATTATTTAACTTTAATCATAGTCTTTTGGGGATTGCCAACATATAATTATAACCAACTCTATATTTGATTAAAATGTGATTGAATGATTAAGTACAGCAATTAAATTTTAACTACCTCCGAAGCTCAAACAAGTTGTTGAACCTGTGAACTATTTGTTAATAAATAACTAAATTTATGAATGAATGGGTTGGTTACCTAATGTATTCGGTAAGTTCTATATTATTTTTGAATATTCATAAGAAATGTCTGAATCCGTAGAATTGGGAAAATGCAAAAATAGGAGGTTGGCTGTTGTTTATTTATTTTGAATACCCTAAAGGTCGATAAACTATTTAGAAAGCCAAATTTTCCATTTGATATTTGAATGAAAATTGCTATTATTAATTTGTTATCTTTTAATTTGACTGGCGATCCCTTTCATTCAATAAACAAATTGATAAGCAGCGCAGGCACGATAATAAGTAAGTCGTATTTCGACTGACTTACTTTAGCCAAGAAATGTTTTACTTGTTTACTGGCCATTCCCAGCCACAAAGTGCTCCTGCCTTAGCTGAAACAAAATCGATATCCCACAGGGCCTTACACTACCGATACGCCCTGTACCTTTCCTTCTCTCCTCCAAAATGCGAATCGCTGAGGCAAGGCAACTGTTGCGCAACCAAGAGCTTCCAAAAGCTGGCTATCAAAATGCAAGTGGTACGAGGAGGAGGTGGTGGTGTGGGGCAATTAGACTGGGGCAGGCACCTCGTATTATCACTCCGGTGGCAACGAGTGGGAAGAGCTACTAGGGAAGGGGTTAACAGGCAGGTAGATAAGCCGAAAATGTATATGTATAAACGACATGCAATATGGACCAGCAGCAATGGGTTAAACATGCAAACCAGCGGGCAAACCTACACCACAAATTAACACGCATAACTCTTAGGCATCATTTTGCACAGAAAAAAATTATATCAAGGATGAATTCGTTATGTTCGAGATCTATTTCAATGGTGATGTTAATTTTTGGGTAATTTTTGCGTAAATTAACACCATCTGACCCTAATAGGCATTAAAATAATGGCCTAGACTTGAATAGATTATCACAATTAAAAGAAATACTGATCAGAGGGATAAGAGCGGTTATCTCTTAGATTTTTGACAAATTTATCATCTGTCGAATAGTTTAATTTCTACATTTTCATTAATACTTGATAACAAAAGCGTTCATTAATTAAAATTAAGATATATTTACAAGTTAGCCCGATTTAAAACTGAAGTTCCCTTGATATAGTTTTTATTCTGTGCTAAATTATACGTTTATATTTTATATTAATGTTTTGGATTAATCTAATAGGGCGTATGGGGGCGTGGCAACTCACATGGGCGCCGCATTCAAGCTGGCAGTGCGTTTGTGCTTGCTGTGCGAAGGACGATGGAACAGGCTCTGGGCGGTGGCCAAGGACTTGGGCAGAGCACCCTGGCTGGAGGACTTGCGCAAGGTGACCAGGCGCGATCCCAGACCCGAACCAGATCCCGAACCCGATCCGGAGCACGAGGAGGAGGAGGCCAGCGAGGAGCTCGACGAGGAGGTGGACTTCTGCTGATGGTGCTGGTTCTGCTGTTGTGCCCGCTGCTGTGTAACAAAATGCATGACAACGGCACTCGCTGCCGCCCACAATTACCGCTCTCAATTAATTGCTCACTTCGCGTTGTTGCCTATATTAATTTTACTTTATATCCAGGGCTCGCTCGCGCAGAGCTCTTTTATTTACTTATTACTTCCTTTATTTGGCCTGTCAAACGGTACTTGCTGACGTCTGCGGAAGTTTTCTTTTACTTTTGTGCGCTCTCATAGCTAACGAAAATCACTGCCACGTCGCGCTCTCGATGGATTAGGAGTGTCTGCACGGTTAAATGCTATTTTTGGGTTACTTCAATATGAGATTCATGTGTAAATTCAGGCGTTTCGTCTCCGTTCCGAACGATTCTTCACTTTTTTGCGCATAAAAGGTATACGTCGCTGCCAGGGTTGCTACGTGTCGCTGGTGCCAGACGCCGCTCTAAACAAGCAGGTGATCCCCAGTGAACGTGCCGTGGATGCGCAGAAAAATATCTTCTTTACTTGGTACTTTGTTTATTTCTCGGTTATTTGCTGGTTTTCAGTGAATAAAATGTGTATATATTAAATGTCGGCAATTGTCGGCACCATGGCAACCCCCGGCCACAGCTGTGCGAGGATGCCAACTCGTCGCGATGCAAAAACAGTTGGCAGTTCTTATTCGGCCCCAGCTGGTCACACTGAACTCGTTCGATTTTCAAAATTTTAATTTAACTTTAACTTTATTTTAATAATATCACAAGGAAATACACAACACTTGATTTGTTTACAAAAACGTTTGCTCCCCTTGGCGAGAGGATGGCAGCAGCATTAGGGCTATTGTAGGCGCTGAAAAGAGAAAATGAATCGACTTATTAAAATATGAGATGTTATTAGGAACATTTAAGATTAATAATTTCTATCTAAAGGATATTAGTTTGGTCTAAAATGTAATTAAAATTAGTCTTAAAAATACTCAAGCTAGGAAACCGTTTGGTGTCAGTACAATGCTCGAATTGCCGCTCTTCAAAAGTCCTCGAATCAGCGCTAAATCGTCGGGCGTCAAGGACCAACCGGTTAATTGACCCACGGACTGCAGTTCCGGGCAGCTGTCCATCAGTAACTGTAAACATATATAGTATTAGATTAAATTATGAATAAAGACGTAAATACTTACCTCCACGGATTGCACAGTTAGCTCTGGCGCGAGAGTGAACCAAATATCCTCCAAGACTTTAAAGTCATGCTGCATAAATATGCTGGAAAAAAAGAACATATCTTAATAAACTATGACTCTAAGAATTCTTCAAAGCTCCTATTTCCATACCTCACTATATCCTCATCCGTAAAGTCCACCGTGTCCACAGCCAGCCGCTTCAGGTCCGTGGATTGGCAAAGGAAGGCCTTCAAGGAGCTCGTCGTGATGGCGCTACTCAGGATCTCCAATCCCTCCAGCTGATGGAACTTGGCATGAGCCTGTCCATAAGACAGACTATCAATCATGTAGCAGTCGAGATCGATGAGAGAAGGACACAGACGCGCCAGCTTTCCCAGTTCGAGATTTCCCAAACCCTTGATCATCGTGAGATGTCGCAGGTTTTGCCCAATCGGTCGCTCTAGCAAGGGAAGCAATTCAGCCACCACAAACTTGTAGATCTTTAGTTTCCTCAGGTTGCGCGTATGCAGAGCCCTGAGGCATCCCGTCTTGGGGGAATCCAGATAGAGGGTTTCCAGCCGTGGACAAGTCTGCATGATCACCTGGAGGGTTGGCTCATCCGTGCCCGTATCGTGGATATACTTCAACCGGCACTTAAAACGATCATCTACATTATCGTAAATGAACTTCAGGGAGGCGCCCACAAAGGAGTACGTGGAGAGGGTTTCCACATGCGGACAGTGTTCCAGGATCAGGGCAATGTCGGAATAGCAGATATTCTCCTCGCCGGGCATACCCACGTCCACAACTGTCAATGACGGGCCGCAGACTCCTTTGGCCAGTGCATCGATCCCGATTTCCGTGATGTCCGTCTCGCCGGAAATGTCCAAAATCTGCAACCGTGTACAGCATTTCCCAATCTCCTCCAGCAACTGATCGTTGGCAATATACGGGACATATAGCTTCACCAGCTGCTTGCAGCGTCGCACTATTTCATACATGTAATGCATGTGTTCCTCCTTCACCCAGATTCCCTTGATATTCAATACTCGCAGTCCAGCGCCCTGAGCTGCAATCACCTGAGAATAAAGGATAATTATAAAGTTAATAATAGATCGTTAAGGATCGTTCACGAAAGGCACAAAACTATTAAAATATACCTGCAGAATCTTCTCGTAGTAGCTGAAGGGAAACACTTCCGTGACCAGAAAGGTTACCCCGCAATTGAGCAGCATCTGCAGGCAGGTGAACCGCATGCTGGCCTCCAGGTAATCCGAGCTGAGAATCACCCGCAGCAGATCCTGGTATATATTGGATGTGGCCCCCAGCTGGGCCAGATACTCGTTTAGCTCCACCATCACAATGTTGATGTCCAGGTGGACATCCGGGGCGTACTGCACATAGCTTATGGTGGACACCAGCAAGTTGGCCAGCTCAGCCAAGGCGCTGTCGCTCAGCGAGCGCACGGTGCACTTTTTCGACATGTCTCTGTTTTGGTTTTCGCTCAGAAAGTAAACAAAATGCGACGCAGAATCTAATAGAACGAGAGCAGGAGAGGATTCCTCGTGGTTACATCACTTGGAGATCAGAAAACTGTTGTTTCCACTGCTCCTTCGGCTAATATCCACGGCTCGCCCAACTTTTTATGGTAACTATCCTGTGAATTTCAGTTCTCGGTTCTCTGGGGACTTGTACACATATATATGAACTTTATATTTATAAACAAAAATAGATTCTAAAATTATATAGGCGATGGAAACCGATTTTGCAAACGAACGAGCGAGCCAACCGATCCGACAGCACAATGCGAACTGAGAGCCATGGGACGCCAAAAATGTTTGTTTAGCATACAATTTCTATAGAGCGAACAGTAGAACTTCACAAAATGGAAGTTAAACAGTTTGTTTTGAACTTTATAATTAAAATGATAACTACTATGAAGAACCGTCTTAATTGTATAATCACTGCACTTGACACCGTTTATGTAAATTTAATAAGGGTAGAAATACTGTAAAAGGCTACTCTCACGCAATTTTATAATCTAATAAATTGTTTATTCATTCGACAGCATTTGGATGGATCCAAAAGAAACCTGTAACATAAATATTTGATCAATGTTTCTGTGTCTCGAAATCTCTTCAAAACTGGAATGTTTTGTGACGGAAGTTCGAGGTAGAGATTTCCGACTGTAAAAAAAACAGAGAGAATACTAAGAGAGAAGCGTCCAACTGTCTGTTTCTAAATGAGATTCTAGGGCTGCAGGTAGCTGGGCAGCTTCATGCGCATAAACAGCCAGGTGGTGAAGAAGGAGACCAGGATGAAAATGAATCCCATGGCGGTCAGCAGCAGGCGATTAAGATTCGTCTTGCCCGGAGAATGTGTTTGATCCATAATAATGAAGCCAAGGCCGCCGACGGTGAAGAGAAAGCTGCTGGCCAGCCCTTCCATGATGTACTGTCCGTTGACGCGATACGGCATGAAGGCCACGGGACGCGAGTGTCCATGCTCGTCCACAGTGGCACCCACACTTGGGGGCTCCACGATGACATCGTAGATAATACCTGGCGGTGGAATAAACACTGAGATTAGTCACGGGGATCTTCATTACTGGATCTCACTTACCTCCAGTCACCAGGAAGTAGGAAACCAAAATCACACTGAAAACGGCCATGGGCGATGGCATCGGGATGCTGAATTTCCGCACTTTGATGTTCGGCGGGACCAGAATGTGGAAGGGTATGTTATATAGTGTCTCGATCATGATTGCTTCCACCGATGTCCGCTATATATCCAGACAAAATAGACGCTTCTTCCTGTGCTTGGGTGCGGTGTCACAAACAGAGCTGCAAAAAGATCGATGTTTCTATCAAAGTTCATAGAAAAGGCATCTGGCGAGGGCCAGAAAATGGATACTATCTTTGGATATAGATAGTATCTAAGGCACTTACTTGCAAAAATACGGGTTTTCTAAAAAAGGCGAGTGCCGGCTTATATACAATTTTTTCTTTTTCTCTGCTGTGCTGGCAGTAAACAGCTGATTGAATGTTGTGTTGAAGCTATTATAGCTATTTTCCAAGCAACAAAAGCCTACTTTTAATAAGCAATATTGCAGATATTCCAACACTCGAACGTCCACCTTATTAAAATATAGGGTAAGTTAAATCTTTGAAATAAAATGACCATTCACAAATTCGCCAGAAAAATAAAAATGGAAAATAGCTATATTGATAAATTAATAGAACAAATATTATTGCTTTTCTGTTTTTCAAACATATTTCTATTAAGTTTGAGATATGGTTATTTTTATGATTTCAGAATTACGCTTTTATTTTCATTAGGATCGGACAAATATATTTACTATATATTATATACATATGTATGTAAATATATTATATAGCTGCCGCAGGATCGATCTGTAATATGGGAAATTAATATCAAAAGTGAGTTAACTTTATTGTTATAATAACAGGAAATATAGTGCAATAGTTTTAATGTACTAGATTTTGTTATAATAATTAGCTATAGGATTATTCCCCTAAAAAATCAGATTAAAATTGTATATTTAAATTTTATACTTATCACCTTTGTGCGGCTTTTGAAAAAAACGCTAAAGTAGTGAATAATATTTCTATTGTTTGAATCCAATATTATTGAGAAGTTATTAGGTTCTGCAAACATCTCTTCTTCTGCTGTAGTTACATATGTATAAGAGAAAAGTTTATATTGAAATCAGGGTTGCCAATTTAGCTATTGGCAATGCGCTGTGCCAACTGAACAATTTGGAAGTAAAAATACCACAGAAAATGAAAATAGTCGCGTCGCGGTTTTTTTGATTTTTTGAGAAACGGTAACACCATTTGTTTTTTAAAAAGCCCAGCCACTCAGAGCGACCAAAAGTGTTTGCAAGCAGTGAGAGAGAGTCAGTGTTTATCAACTATTAACCTCTCGCTCTCTCTCACTGCCTCGGTTAAGCTCCTGGTTGGGCTGATTCGGTTTCTGGTTGGGCTGGCTTGGAGCCGTTACTGGGAACGTTTTGTGCCAACACAAATGCCACAGCTCGTCTCTGCCCCCTGTTCAGGCCATCGACGTCCAAGTCCACAGGAGCAGATGGAGCAGCACCGCGTCCGCGTGAATTTGAGCTCCGCACGTCATATTGATTTATTTCTTTTTTTATTGTACATGCTTGAAATTAACAAACTTTTTGAATTTAGGGGGAAATCTGGTTTATTTAGGAAGAAATCTCGACTGTTTGAGATTTTTTAGGGGAAAAGTTAAATTTGTATCTGGCAACACTGACTGTTGCACCGAAATAAAAAAAAAAACAAACAAAAACGCTATTCTAAAAACAAATAAATTAAATAACCGCGTAAAACAAAGAATTTACAAGCATGGCAGGTGCCATCGGGCCAGGTAGGCTGGAGATAATTTAATAAAAATTAATCGAAATCAACCAAAAAGCACTCAACTAATCAGTCTATTGTTTTTAGGAAAACAGCCGGCGATCGCGAAAAGGGTGCAAAACATTTTCGATTTGACCCAGTGGCAGAGATCGCGCGCCTACCACGATCTAATTGGCTTCATCAATGGCACCAGCTCAGCGATTCAGGGCATCAAGAACACGGACGAGATGCACGAGTCGGAGATGCTGCGCAGGCTGCTGGGCCTCTTCGATTCCCTGGAAAAGCTTGTGGAGCAGCACCCGCCGCTGGAGCAGCCGCAGCGGTTCGGGAACAAGGCGTATAGGGACTGGGCCTGCGAGATGCGTGAACAGGTGCCGCAGTGGCTGCAGCAGCTGCTGCCCGCCGCCAAGCAGAAGTACCAGACCGAGCTGGAGCAGTATCTGATGGAGTCGTTCGGCAATGCCACCAGAATCGACTATGGCACCGGTCATGAGCTATCCTTCCTCTTTTTCCTGTGCTCGCTCTTCAAGGCGGAGATCCTGCAGGAGCAGGATATCGTGAGCGCCGCCCTGAAGTTCTTCAATCGCTATCTGGTGTTCGCCAGGC
>JAEIIF010015553.1:0-12023 GCA_018874455.1 Drosophila trapezifrons | reverse complement strand
GCAAACTGCAAGGGTATCCGAACTTCGGTTTACCGAAGTTAGCTTCCTTTCTTGTTTTAATTGATTTTATGTTTTATACACTTTGTTCGTCAGTTCTGCTCGCTTCTTCTTAATCAAGTGAAGTTGGCTGCGCCGCATCGACATGTTTATTATGTTATCGATACTTAATGGTATAACTATCAGTCTATCGACTACACACTAGGGTACATTATATAATAACATGTTCACACTTAATACTAATTAACATATATGTTTACATATTATAGGGGTTTATATTTGATGTTGTCTTTATTCCACTTTTTTTTACCAAGCTTCTGGCTTATAGCGAAAAAGTAGTGATCGCAGGTTCTCGATCATTTTAATATCGATTTACTATCGATATATCTTAAACTTATTTGTAATAATAACCTCCTCACACTACAGTTACATTTTATAAGTTAGTTTATCTTAGTAATATGATGTTTTTACTTTTGTTCCTACAATATTGATTGTTGATAATTCTTTGAATATATATTCTAAAACAGCTCTCTATCCAAGTCATCTTTGTGTGTTGATTTGTGGCTTTATTTTAGGAATATATTTTCTTCGTGAAGTGCAAGTTCTATGGAAATCTCAGTCTGCAGAAACTGGGAAAAATAACAAGGGTGGTTTTCAGAAGGACGAAAAATTGCTGGGTTCAGGTGGGTTACGGGGCAGCAGAATAGTTGCACTAACTTAACCTCATTTAAATATTTTCCTGAGCTCTCATTGTGTTGTTCTCATCTCTGCTCTTCTTATTCTTTGCCCTCTTGTTATTTTCGGGACTTTCCCCGCCCCTGCACAATTTTTACCCAGCTCTTCGCCCCTTTCCAGGTGCATCATCATACATTTTGCTTAATGCCCTCGCGCACTTCACCATAAAGTAGCACACAGGCCAAGTGGATGATGCTGGGACTGGGGAGAGACGAGGGAAACGCAACGGTTGCATTTTGTATTCAAGTACAACGAAAATTGTTGTAAATTAGTAAAAATGTACACATACCAGAGGGAAGGGAAGAGAAGAAGAAGACGACGACGACGACGACGTTGGGGCATAAAAAGGTGTGCAGCAGGTGAGAGGAGGGAGATAAGCAGCAGTGCCCAGTGAAGAGGCTGCTCGGCTGCCGGCTACCAACCTACGCAATTAAGCGAGCGACCCGACCAGTCTCGGCAAGGGGGAATCCCCATTTCCCATCTCTCTCTGCCTGCCCGAGGAAAGGAGGATGGAGCCGGTGGCAGGAGTGCCCGACGCAAGGACTTTCTCGTTCACTCGCTCCCTTTTTCGGGCTGTGTGGAAGTAAAGCCTTTATTGTTTGCATTAAAGCGGCAGCTGCCTGCCCTTAAAAGCACTGGAAAAATGGTTAAATTTAAATATTAAATACGAAATAATATAAACTTAAACTCAAAGTATATCTACGTGAGCTTCTCTGTTGTAAAAGCTAGATAAATAATATTTTTTATTTATTTTCCTTAAACAGTTCCTCTTTAAAAATATAAATACATTATTATCTCTTCTAAAAATGTTAATTTGAGGTAAATAAATTTCAAATACATTTTTTAAAGTGCAGTTTCCCCAGCCCCTTCCATGGTCCAGCACTTGGCCTTCCCAGCACTTGAGCAACTGCTTCTGCTTGCTGCTTCTGCTGCTTCAGCTTCCAAAAAGGCTTTCGGTAACTTAGTTTCCGTCGCTTTTTACAACCTCATGTTTGCATTTTACCTCAACGACGAATGCTTGGGGTCCACACAACAACAACGACTAAAAAATACAAAAATACAAGTACAACAACAGCGGGAGAGGCAGCTCCACAAGTGGGTTGTCAAGCAGCCCAAAGTTGTTGTCAAGAGAAGTTGTAAAATGCTTCCCAAGTAATAATATACAACAATTTTCGTAGCTGGAAGTGGATTTGGAAAGCAAAATGCTTGCACAAGATAAATATTTTGTTTTCCGCTCTGCTCTTGTATGTCTTCGGGGGAAAATTGCACCGAGAAGACGAGTCTATTGAACTGAAGATTCTCTCTGTGTTGATCGGAAAAGCTGGAAACCTAATCTGGGGATTTGTGACCGTGATCTCGGGTTTTATGGCCCAGCTCATCTTTCTTCTCTCGACTTGATCCAATTTTTATGAGGAATTCTGGAAGTTGAGCCCCTTTATACGCCCTACTGCCTTTCTTTCTGTCTTTCTCCCTTATCTCTGGCTGAAAGTGAAAGTGTGTATTGGCCTTTGTTATCTCTTTTTTATCGGCTTGCGAGATAAGCTCTTGATATGCGAGAAAGCCCCGTAATCTGTAAGCGGGCTCAGCGAATTGCGTGGTCGATTTATGGCGTGGATTTATGGACTGATCTCTGTATAAGACTGAGGCCATAAACACCCACCGAGGTGTCACACGCCAGTGAGGTGTGATTCTTGGCCAAAGGTGTTGATGCGATCATTATGTAATCCCCACTATTAACTTAGCCAAGGTCTCGATATCTGATATTAATTTGAATTAATTTAAACTCTTTATGGCCATGATGCCCAGAGGTAATTCCGGAATGCGCCTCCCTTATCTAGGGTCTTGCATTGCAGGCACACGTCTCACTCCACCGGGCCATAACAATTTCCCTCCCAAAGCATCAAATTTAATGCGATTTTAATTTTTGTGCCCAGCGCATTTTCCAATTTGATGGCTGCTCTGTGGGGGAAACTCACCTGGGATGGACATGGGGATACGTATCGTATCCCTGAACACCCCCATAAAATGGCATAAGAGCAAATAAATATTTCAAATAGTCATAAATATTGTTGATTGCAGGCGGGGCTGGGGGCTGCCAAAGAAGACCTTTTAATTAAGGCAATAAAACGGAAATCGACCACGTAACCTAAGGAAAACATAAAGTTTACATTAAATCCACTTAATGTTCGAACAAAGTGCCGTGAATGTCTTCTTTATCGCCACGTGCTTCAGGTTTTAGGTCGTCCTGCCTTGTCCCTCTTTTTTACCTGTCTCCTCCCCCCTAAAGGTTGATTTTTGCTCGTGCCTCTCTGTTATGGCAACCTTAAGGCGATGGACAGGGTTAGTTTCACAGAGAGAAAATGTTGCTAAATATGCATATATTTATATAAACTAGAAATTATGGAAGACAGCAAAAACAATTACTAAGAAACGGCCGACTATAGGACTTAAAATTATTCAGAAATGGTAACCAACTCAAATATTTGACAATAAAAAATATAATTGTCTGCAGATTTTTATTACCTTGGTATCAAGGTGTAAATTAATAAATTGTTTATATCAACAAATCAATTAAGAAGTCGTATTTTACCCACTTTTTTGTAATGCTAATATAATCATCATTAACTTAACTTGAAACCCCTTAAAATATATTTTTCTCTCTGCTGAAAAGCTTGTCTTCATAGCCGGCGGCTGCTTATAACTCAAAATGCTTTTGGCCAAGTGAGCAGCCACCATCGATGTTGTCCTTCCACCTGGACTAATGCCCCCTTCTCCCTTCTCGGAGGCCGGTCCCCCATATTTGATTTTTATTAGCCTCCGACTGAGGCCGTGTCAGAAGTTGGCGCCTTTGGCGTTTGCTCTTCCTCCGACGCCTCCTGCTCCTCCCATTCCGCCCAGCCACATTCCTTCCACATCATCGTCGTCATCTGACGGGGTCTGACTGGCCATAAAAAAACATTTGGACCCAAGGTTGTCCAATGTTGATGTAAGTATAAATTAAATATTTCGTGCATTAACGCTCGAGTGTTTATTTTTGCCTCCGGGGAGGGAAGAAGCGAAAGTTGGGTGGGGGCTGGTGGACGGAAAGCCAGCCAAGAAGGAAACTCATTAAATTAGCAATGTCGATTTTAATACCCCGCCCACGCCGCACGCCGCTTGCCGTTTTTCCTTGCCATTTTCCGGTGCCTGGCATTCATTCGTTTTCCTGGCTGGGCCGCAGCAGGATGGATTCATGAATTATTCACCCCAAAGTTGACAGAATTCTGTGCGGGAATATCTATCTGTCTGTCTGATCTGATCCGACTAAACTGCACTGGGTTAAGCTCGTGACAAACCAATTTCCCAACACCCAAGCCACCCACTCGCCCACATTTCCTCTTCCTGCTTCGCTGTGTCCATTTTATTTATTTCACATTTGTGTCAATGAGCTAATTGAAGTGAGCCTGGGCGCGGAGCAGGCAGAGAGTGAGAAAGAAATAGGAGCTAGTCGCACTGTGGTCACACTTTAGTACCCTTGAGAAAGGTATATTTGAGGTTGGTTACACTATTTTGATTTTTCAGTTAAACTTTGGCCACTCTATTCTAAATTAAATAGAATATTTTCTTGACATTGGTGGCAATAAATTAATTAAAGTCAGTCAGGGCACGGAACAACGAAAAAAGAGAGCCAAAAAGTACAAGCAGTTTGCACTTTGGTCAAACTATTTCAGTCTTATTGAAGTGAATTAACATTTGGGCACACTATTTGTATTTTAATTTGGTCACACTTTTTTATTATTTTATAATGTAATTACATTTGGCCTCTCCGTATAATTTTGAAATGGCAATTTGGCCATTTTATTTCTGTTACTTCCAAAGTTAAAGTGTGCGAAGGCTTTGTATTTACATGAATTAATATTTATTATAATGCAAAGAAATTCCTAAGTAGAAAATGCGACCTCATTGATTAATTAGTTTCCTAATTCGCTACACATGTTTCAATGGCAACAGGTATGATTGATCACATTTTTAATTTATTTCCCCTTGAAGGGCTCTTAAAATTCGATGTTTCTAATTCAAATCGGCAAAATAGGTAAGTTAAGGGCGACTGTGGCAGACGGGCTGCAGAGGGACGGGAAGGGGAACTGGGAAACCCACTGGTCTGGTCAACAGACTCCACGACTGACCTCTCTGACTTTTCATGACCCAATGACACTTTGACTAATTGAAAACTGTCAAATTGCAAATGCGGTGGTCGGTCTCTCTTACCTGCCTTCGCTTCCTGCTTCTCCTCATGATTGCTCCGTCTGCTTGGCTTTCTTAATTGAATTAACTCATTAGACGTAAATATCTGTACATCCATCTATGCAGTCTGAGTTGGGTTTACCTACAAGCCGAATATTTCAAGCATTTTTCATTTGTATGGCTCTGTGTGCGATGCCTGTGATTGTGTGCCAAACATTTTGGTCAAATGTCAGTTTGCGCAAACACTGCTGCAGGCTCGTTCGGATTGGTTTGCTCTGGGATTTATTAATGACGTTTCGGATTGAGGTTAACATTCATTTAATTTATTTAAGCTACCCGCCCCGCCCCGCTTCGCAATTTGTGCATTGTGACAGAGACGAGAGATCTGGCCGAGATGGAAAATCTCTCGGCTGTATTTGTGAATTGCCGGTGGAGATAATTAATAGCTCGTTGTGAGACGACACACCAAATTTGCAGCTGTCACAGAAACAATTTGAAAGAAATTAAGATAGGCCCAGGGACAGTCGGAGAAAATCTGTGAAGTAACTCGAGAGTAGAGAACTTAATCTGTGTCGAGAGAACTCTAGGTAACTCGCTTCTTGAAGGTTTAACTCCCCTTGAACACAGCTTCAGGTCTTTTTACTAAGCCAGCAACGAAACAATCTCAAATCCATCAAATCTATAACTCAGAGGTACAAAAATCACTGAGTTTTTCCTATTAACTAAATCAATTTCGAGAGAACTCTACCCGACAAGTTAACTCCTCTTTAGGCAAGTTTTTCAGGCCATTTCACTGGGCCGCCGCCGCCGCATAACGAAATAAACTGAAATCTGTTCGCATTTTTTATATAAATGGGCCTCTTCTTTTTGATTGCCATTTTGCGGATTATCTTTTCGGTCTGATTGAGAAACCTCGCACTCCCGCCAGGACTCGACCGAGATTCCGTTTGTGGGGCCATAACTGATGATGATGATTCCATTTGCGGTTTGAATAATTTTCATAATTTAAATAACAGCCCCCAAGCCGGCTGCAACACTCCGGCAGATAGTCACTCACTCACCCAGTTAGTCAGTCAGGATCGTACGCTTACTCTCTTTTATTTTTGGGGCAAGGGGAGCAGCTCCTGCCCCGGCTCCTGTCCCTGCCCCTGCTCCTGCTCCTGCTCCTCTGGTCCTGCAGGGCGAGACAAAACAAAAGCGAGAGTGTAAATCACGGAGAGAAATGATAAATGGAGCACCGACTTGTTACGCATAAATTTTTGGCCAAAAAAGGAGAGAGTTGAGGAGAGGACGTAGGTCGTCATGTGCGAGGTCCTCCGACTATGCCACTTTCCTCAGTGAAAACAATATTTCATTACATTTACATATTCTCACTCAATTTTCATATTTTCGCATTCTCGCCGAGAGTCGGAGGAAGGAAAGGAAGGGGAGTCAAGTGGATCTTGTTGTGCCTGCGCCGCGCCGCCTTTTGTTTCCATTTTATGGTAATGCCGCCAAGTCCTTATTCCTTTCCGTACCCCCTTTATTATTCGTTTTTTTTTTTTTTTTGTTTTTTGCCTGACATTTTCCAACTCCCATTTTCCCGCCCTCAAGTGTCGGTCCGCTCGCTCGTTCGCTCGCATTTCGTATGTCAGCATTTTAAATAGGCTTTTCATGTTCGAATTTTATTGTATTTTTTACGCTTTGCATTGGCCGCACTTCGCTCAGCTTTGTTTTATTTTATTTGAGTGTGTATTTTTTCTGTCAGGGCAGGGTCCTCGTCCTCGTCCTCGAGTCGTCGCATTGCCATGTCCGCAGGCTACATTAAATTCCGCAAGTTGTATGCAAAGGCAGGCCGACCTCCTGACTCTCAACTCTGGCCTGACTTTATTAAATACAAATATTTTCCTTGCGGGGGACAATTGTTTGGCACTCGGAGAGGGGCTCGTCCTTGTGCCGTCTCGGTATCCTCGGCGTGAATGTGGATCTTTGTCCTGACCACATCCCTTGAGCAAAGTCTGTGGTTGTCAAGGAAAACACATACTACTCGCTGGAAGTGCAGGTCTTCTCTTTACATCTCAAAAGTGTATGCGAAGATATCATTTCTTTTAAATTGGCTTCGCTCTGAGCGTGAGATAGGACTGTTAGATGTTGTCCAGGAAGGACCTCAATGACACTATCAAACTCTTACATAAATAAATAAATTAGCTTGCTTAAAATAACACAGGACTCTCCAGATACTTGGTTTTGGAGGGGTCAACTATAAATACTTTTAGAAATTTTGTTCAAGAGATTTTAAATCACCAGAAATTTTACTAGACTTTCAGAAACGATTTTATTTGAAAACCAACTGCTCTGAGTACTTATCTCTTGAGTGCATTCCGAATTCGTTGCCTTTCTCCGCTGCACAGGACATTTCCTTCCCATTTTTCCTGATTCCTGCCTTTTCACTCCTGCTTGTTGCTTTTTATTTAAAACAAATAAAATGCCCAAAGGCTTAAAAAAACGGCGTACAGCTGCAGATTCAGCAGGCCATCGCAGATACACACCCACACACACATTGCTACACACATCATCAATGCGTTACAATCTCGCAAAAAAGGAAATAAAAATAAAAAAAAATTAAAGAGGAGGCAGCGACGCGTGCATGCGAACCCGGAAAAAATCGTGAGAGAAAATAACACAAAAAGTATAAACATATATACGCAAAAAGGGGCTGCGAAATCGGGTGTGGACAAGGGCAGAAGGGAAGTGTTCTGCGGAGTCACCGTGTGAGAGTCAACGAATATTTCATTCGTCATAAAAACATTTTGCAATAATTTTTGCATTTCACTGGACCAACTGCTCACGGTTTATCCTTCTTCGCGTTGCCTCGTTCAGTCCACCCCCACACGCTCTCATTTATCACTTTCAGCGGGAGAGATGATCGAAATAAATAGCAAGAAAAAGCTAGATAAGGTATTGTAGTTTAATTTTTGACTGCCATTTAAATTTATTTAAAAAGCTTTACAAAAAATACATTTCCAGATTTGAAATCATTTAAAAAACTGTCTTAATGTATGCTATACACTTAATTTCGGAGATCTAATTTATTGCAGCATACTTTTAGGTGCATTTTAAATGGATTTCAACTCTGACTATTTTCTCAAGTTACATTTTAATATAATTTTTCACGAGAAAATATCATATATATACATATGTATATATGTTGGCATCACCATTTAAAAGAACCCATCGGGTCATAATATACACCAAAAATCGCGATGTAAGTAAGTGAAGTGTGTGAGGAGGAAAGGGCAACAAGTGACAGAAGAAACAGAGACGGAGACAGAGTGTGTGAGTTTTATGTTTGGTTTATTCGGTTTTTGGGTTGGATTCCCGCTGCTGCTACTGCTACTGCTACTGCTGCTGCTGCGGTGTTGCACAATAAACTTTGCTTCCTGGCAACGCAATCCTTTATAAGCCACTTCACTTCACTTTGGCGAAACCGAGCCTTTAACTCACTTCGCATTTCCTTATTCGCCGCCTCAGTTTGTTGGTCAGTGTTGCAGGATTTCTTTAAGTGCTGTTCTCCTGCTTCAGCGTCCTGTTGTTTTTTGCGTTAGCTTTGACTTAAAGGCCTCTTCAGTTGACCTCTTGTGACCCCCTACGTTTTATGCCTTGGCTTACAAATTCTCGGGTTTCCTGCCAGCTTGCGTGGGAGTTTTAAAGCACAAAGAGCTGAACATTTTTAAGTATTATTTAGGAAGAGTAAGGGTACCAGAAATATAGAAATCTCTTCCCTTGGAGAGCTATCATTTAATGTTCATTTACTTAATTTATTGTCAACTATCAGCATCCCACTGGGACAGAGTCATAGTAGTGCCCGACAGTTTCCAATAAATCCTATTATTGACCCTAGTTTTGCTAAGCCAAGTTGGTAATGAGTTTGAAACCCAGATCCGGGACATAGGTGTGTCCTTTGGTTCCTTTATCCCGCACACGGTCTTCCCCATCTATGTCCTTTGCTGCGTGTCCTCCTCTGTCGCCAGTACAATTTGGCCCAAGTGCGTCCCAGATATGATCTGAATTGACACTCGGCCAGTGAAATTTGTGCCTAATTTGAGGCCTCAGCGGGAGCGAAGAGCTCGGTTCCTGTTCCTGTTCCTTTCCTCTATCCTCTTCCCTATGCTCTCTGGTCTCTTTCCCTGCCTTTGTGCCATGTAACATCTAAACAAAAGATTAGCTGCACTCACCAGCGAACTGCACTTGGAAAAAATCTTCTTAATCTAGTTTTTATTATTTGGCAAATGGATAAAATAAGGGTATTATATTATATCATTACCAGTTTATTACGACCATTTATAAAGTCCAAAGAGTCACTGAATAACAAGGTTTTTCTTAGTTTTCTGATAGTAAAAAGGTTTCCGAAATTATTAAAAAATATATAAGTATTTCCCAACTCTACGACTTCTCCGTCATATTTTTTCCCAAGTGCTGGGACCACACAATGGAAATGACACGAACTGCAGTCATCTAAGGATGGATGAAAGGAGGGAACACAGGATGGGATCGGGAACCGGGATGGGGATGGGGTAGCATGTGCACGCGTTTAATGGCAGCAAACACAACAGCGGAGAGCAGCAGAGCCGGGCAAAAACAATTGTCAACAGACGTGGAAACGTGACCAACGAATTTTACGCACAATTTCACTTTATGCCAGAGTGTCCGAGAGTCCGAGGGTAACAAAGCCGGGCCGTGGCCCTTTGACAATGGCCAGCGCAAAAACAACGCCAGGCCGTGGCGAATCGAGCTGAGTCTCCTGGCCACCACATTTATTGTTTAGAGCATGGCCCAATCCTCGACCATTCGGGAAATCCAATTAGCCATTGACTCTGCTGCTGTCGCTGCTGTTGACCAGGAAGTCGAGCTGCGCCGCGATCGCAAAATATGATTCATATTTGCGCACTCTGTGAATTTACCTGACACTTTTCTAATCGCAAAAGGTAATCGCCACTCGGGCTCAGTTAGAGGCGCCTCTCCTTTTGTCTTGTCCACTTTGTTGCGAGTTTACCCAGGGAGTCGGGCATCGAGAGACCGAGGAAGAAGTTTTGACTTATGTTCCGCAGTATCGCCGGCTTCCTCTGCGATTGCCGATAATTGCCAAGAAGGCACCGTCTATCCGCAAATGGAAACTCGGGAGCCCAAGAAGAAGTTCCCGGGTTCGTTGACACTATGGATAATGATGGAGGAGTTGTGGGAGGAAGTTCGCCTGGTTGTGCGTGGAATGGTCAAGTGTCGAATGGATTACTGCGGACTGTGGGGGAGCTGAGTTTATGGAGCTATTGGTATGGATCGTAAAAGTGTTTGAACTTCTAGGAATTTGCAAAATGTGATGCCGGAAGGAGTTGTTAATGATTTGCCAGGGAAAAGGCAGAAAATATTGTAAAGTAATTAACATCTTCAAATATCTAAGTAAATTCCAACATAATAATCGTGTAAGAAGACTTAAAGCTAGGCTAGAACTTAAAGAAGTATCAAGCTTTCATTTAATCCCATTTGATACCTAATTCAGTTTAATGTTTCTCTTCTGGAGTTCATCTCCAGTCCCATGATGGCTTGAAATTTCACCTTGAGTCTCTGTCTGTCTGTGGATTTCCATTGCAAATGTCGCCTGTCTCCCGGCTTCCCCTCGCAATCAGCTCTCGCATGTCCAACTTTTTGTGGCAACACATGTTTCCCATTAGCCAATAGAAGAGGAAAATATATATACGTATATCTACAGAGAGATGGAAAAAAGGAGAAAAGTTTCACTGGCCGCCGTCGTCTCACATTTCAGAGACTCCGACCGACCGACAATGAGATGTGCTGGCCGCCGCCTGTAGTTGTTGTTGTTAATGATGATGTTGACACAACTTGTTAACAGAATAATTTATGCGACACTGACTGGCCAAATGCTTTAAAAGAAACAAAAAAAAAGCGAAAACAAAGTTAGGAGAGCAGGGCGGAGGAATCTATTGCATATTTAATGACAACGGCACGAGAGGAATAGTATCATTCCTGTCCGGAATCCGGATGCGCGTGCTGGAACTGGAGCTGAAGTCGAGAGCCAGAGAAACTGGAGATCAAATTAAGAGCCAGAACCCAGGGTCCAGAGCCCGGGATGGACTTCAGGGCTTTTCTGGATTTTCCGCCTGCTTTTTGTCATTTGTCAACGTCGCCAGTTTCAAGATTTCAGCCAAGCTGCAGCCTCGACTCCAACTCCGAGTGTAAAAAATGATAAACGCATTCGCTTATGATGTGTAGAGCTTTCATAAATCATACTCTTCAAAGTGGCCAAGAGATCGGGAGAGAGGAACGCGGAGACTGGGCAGGGAGCTGAGGTCAGAGGTTGCCACGCGACAGCCGCCTGGACAAACAAGTGTCGCTCTTGGCTCCCCACTGAAGCTGATGATGGAGAGCGGAGAGTGGAGTGGCTCGGAGTGGCTTGGAGGACTCTGAGGATTCGGGGACTAGCAACTACGAATAGTTCCGGCGATTTACGACCACCAACTGGGTCACAAACTAGTCAGCGGAGCTGCAGCCTTCACTTGCTGTTTCAGTTGAGCGGCGGAAGTCGGTTAGGTAAATGACAGGCGAATGCTAAAGTACTTTGGCCGAATTTCCACAGCTCAGGGCGTTTATTTAGGGTGAAGGTCATTTAAAAATTTTAAATTAAACGTACTTGTCTTTATAATTCATATAAAATGCAATTAATGTTGGGTTCCATTAGGAAATAATTTAAGTATAGCATGAATATGGCAAGATGTGGAGTAAATATGGGTTATTATATATTATTTAACTCTAATATAAAGGCTAATCACTGTCTATAATTTTCCCTCGACTTTCTGGAGCTCCCAACTAACCTCCATAATTTATATTATTATTATTCCTTTTCCTTCTTCTCTTTCCCTCCTAATGGTGTTATGATACTGTATTAAAAACTTCATTAATCAGAGATTGACATAGGATTTTACGTAAGTGCGAGCAAGACACCTATACGCGCTTTAAATTTATGTACATTAATGTATTAATCTCTCATTGAAAATTCGTATAGTCGTCTTGCTCGC